>CAWUFU020000066.1:0-178967 GCA_963921465.1 Triticum timopheevii | reverse complement strand
CCACCAGCCCCCCTAAAAAAACCCTAAATATTTCGTATAAGCATCAAATTCGTCACCCAAATTACCCAAAAACACAGCCACCCTAACTAACCTATAGTACATCAAATCAATGAGGATTACTTCCAGGAATGAGAGCAACAAGGATAAGGAAATGAAAAGCAGGAGGCACGTACATGGCTGAGAGGAAGTGAATGAAGATGTGGGAGCTCTTGGCGAAGGCGGACAGCCGGCCATGGCGTCCCTGTCCACGAAACCTCCGCCCTCCCCGTTTTCCGTCACCGTCCATGACGAAGCGGTCGACCTCAGCCGCCGCGTGATGGCCATGGGGAGCTTCTCCTCCGCCTCCGTCATCGTCGTCGCTGACGCAGGCTTGACCTTGGACCCCTCCCCTTGGCTCCCCCTGCTATATATCCATACGATGCTGCTGATGGTGCCTGTTGAGGCGAGGTGCGTCTTCGAGGAAGAGGAGGCAAGCGCGGAAGGCCGGCGTGCTAGGGCCTAGCAATGAGCACTCCCGCAGCGGCAAGGGCGAAGGCGAGGGAGCAGGAGCGGAAGCGCGGAGGCGGCGGGCTGGGAAGAAAGGAGACGAGGCGGTGGGGATTTTTTTTTCACCTCGGCGTGATCTAGGTTTTCACATCCCACGGTCCTATCCCTTCGGTGAAACGTTTTTCTCACCCAAAAATACTAGAACACCAAGATATTTATCAGGCCCACTATCAACGAGGCCCATCTGCCATTGGCTATCGAAGGAATTTCCCGCGTGCAACAGGACCAACGGACACAGAGCTGCTACCGTCAAAAGTCGTATGAAGGTAAAACGATCGAACGGGCAAGCTCGTTCAGCGCTCGCAAGTAGCTCAGATGGGCGGGTTGGCTAGCGTGATTTATACTAGTGGTTGGGGCGCGCCCTGGCGCGCCGCTTGAGTGGGAGCTGGGCGGTGCCAGGTAGGACGCACCCTTTCCACTGTCCTATCTGTACTAATGAGCTTATGTGATGTTTGTGTCAAGGAGCTGATATTTGAAACAAAGCAAAGCAGCAGAAATGAACAGATATACATCAGTCGCATTATAGACATAAACAGCTGCAGTTAGACCTGATGAGTAGCAATTTTAGAGGTTACATGCACGACAGCATATACGCTAGCTTCCAAAAGCAACACATTGCAAGGTACAAAAGCAGAGTCAAGGCTCAACACATCATAAATTATACTTAAGAGGTTCGCACAAAAATAGATTATATTCATACGTCCATGGTGCGTCTAGAGCTGATGCATGGTGAGGATGAGGAGGCGCCTTACGATGGGAGATGCTTCCTTCACGGATGTTTGCGTGGTGGCGAAACTCTGACTAATTGGTGGTGATGGTTGCCCTCGTTAGTTCCTAGCATGATGCGACAACCATAGATAATATCAGTCTTCAACATTGCATCCACAATTAATCATGCTAACAAACATCGATACCTGATCATCGGGTAATTTTTCAGCAACAATAATTCAAGACTGGGTATAGAAAATACGTAAGTTTCAGACGCATGACATATCAAATAGATGATCCGACGGATTACGTTCTAACCTGAACTTCTTCAGCATCCACATCAGAGAGGGCACTCGTCACCTAACCATCTTCCCATCATTTGAAACTACCTATGAATGATAAAGAAAGTAA
The DNA here is from genome assembly GCA_963921465.1 of Triticum timopheevii. Lineage (NCBI taxonomy): Eukaryota > Viridiplantae > Streptophyta > Magnoliopsida > Poales > Poaceae > Triticum > Triticum timopheevii. The sequence goes on along the minus strand of CAWUFU020000066.1, from coordinate 177,302 downwards.
AGAACCACACAGATTATCATTTCTTGTGTTTGGATCAAGGGAGAATTGAACAAGAGCGCGGATGATTCCTTGATTATTATGAAGGCTACCAGTGAAAGTGCAACTCGACTGCAAGAGATTCTGGATGTCTACGAAAAACAGTCTGGCCAGAAAATCAATAGGAACAAGTCCTCCGCTTTCTTCAATAAGAAAACGAGCAATCATAACAAGCAACAAGTTCTGCAGGTCCTTGGTATCTGTACTGAAACACAAATGAGCGCTATCTTGGTCTACCGGTACATCTAGGAGAAGCAAAAAGTAATGAGTTCGAATACATCAAGGAAAGCATCTGGAGGAGAATCCAGGGTTGGATTGAGAAACTCTTGTCCAAGATGGGGAAGGAGACTTTGATAAAAGCCGTGGCGCAGGCCATCCCAACCGATGCAATGTCCTGTTTTGACCTAACCAAGAGCCTGTGCGAAGAAATTAGCTCAATGATTTGTCGTTACTGGTGGAGTCAGCAAGGCGGGCAGCATAAGTGTCACTGGATCGGGTGGGAAAGACTCACGAAAGCGAAGAAGGCGGTGGGCTGGGTTTCCGTGACCTTCATATCTTTAACATGGCCATGCTCGCTCGTCAAAGCTGGAGGTTGATCCAAAACCCGGAATCGCTATGCGCGGTGGTGTTGAAGGCGAAGTACCACCATGATTGCTCAATTCTGGAGGCCGGTGAGCATAGGGATATGTCCTACACCTGGCGCAACATTCTTCGAGGCCGCGACCTGCTTAAGGAGGGCATTGTTTGGCGAATTGGGGATGGCACTCAAGTAATCTGTTGGACGGATCCGTGGCTGCCGAGGGGGGTGACAAGGAGACATGTTGCTCACCAAGGGAGGTCCATTGTTTCGAAGGTGTATGAGTTGATCAACCCAATTACTGAAAACTGGGATGAGGATCTTGTGAGGGAGCTATTTACCCAGGACGATGCTCGGATTATTCTGGCCATACCATTGAAATCAGACATGGAAGATGCAGTCTCTTGGCATTTTGACAAGAAGGTTTTTTTTTCAGTGAAGTCTGCCTACCAACTGGGAGTGAACCTAAAGGAAGCTAATAAAAAACAAAACTCCGGTCCCTCCAGTGAGCAAGGTAAGTCCCTGGACAAGTGGCAGCATATTTGGAAGCTTCAACTCCCAGGTAAGGTTTGTTGGGGAACGTAGCAGAAACTCAAAATTTTCCTACGTGTCACCAAGATCTATCTATGGAGAAACCAGCAACGAGGGGAAGGAGAGTGCATCTACATACCCTTGTAGATCGCTAAGCGGAAGCGTTCAAGAGAACGGGGTTGATGGAGTCGTACTCGTCGTGATTCAAATCACCGATGATCTAGTGCCGAACGGACAGCACCTCCGCGTTCAACACACGTACAGCTCGACGATGTCTCCCACGCCTTGATCCAGCAAGGAGAAAGGGAGAGGTTGAGGAAGACTCCATCCAGCAGCAGCACAACGGCGTGGTGGTGATGGAGGAGCGTGGCAATCCTGCAGGGCTTCGCCAAGCACCTACGGGAGAGGAGGAGGTGTCACGGGAGGGAGGGAGGCGCCAGGGGCTCAGGTATGGATGCCCTCCCTCCCCTCCACTATATATAGGGGAAAGGGAGAGGGGGGAGGCGCAGCCTTGCCCCTTCCTCCAAGGAAGGGGTGCGGCCAAGAGGGGGGGAGGAGTCCTTCCTCCCCAAGGCACCTCGGAGGTGCCTTCCCCCTTGAGGACTCTTCCCTCTAGGGTTCCCTAGGCGCATGGGCCTCTTGGGGCTGGTGCCCTTGGCCCATGTAGGCCAAGGCGCACCCCCTACAGCCCATGTGGCCCCCCGGGGCAGGTGGCCCCACCCGGTGGGCCCCCGGGACCCTTCCGGTGGTCCCGGTACAATACCGATGACCCCGAAACTTGTCCCGATAGCCGAAACAGGACTTACTATATATAAATCTTTACCTCCGGACCATTCCGGAACTCCTCGTGACGTCCGGGATCTCATCCGGGACTCCGAACAACATTCGGTAACCACATACAAGCTTCCTTTATAACCCTAGCATCATCGAACCTTAAGTGTGTAGACCCTACGGGTTCGGGAGACATGCAGACATGACCGAGATAACTCTCCGGTCAATAACCAACAGCGGGATCTGGATACCCATGTTGGCTCCCACATGTTCCACGATGATCTCATCGGATGAACCACGATGTCAAGGACTTGATCAATCCCGTATACAATTCCCTTTGTCTAGCGGTACGATACTTGCCCGAGATTTGATCGTCGGTATCCCGATACCTTGTTCAATCTCGTTACCGGCAAGTCTCTTTACTCGTTCCGTAACACATCATCCCGTGATCAACTCCTTGATCACATTGTGCACAATATGATGATGTCCTACCGAGTGGGCCCAGAGATACCTCTCCGTTTACACGGAGTGACAAATCCCAGTCTCGATTCGTGCCAACCCAACAGACACTTTCGGAGATACCTGTAATGCACCTTTATAGCCACCCAGTTACGTTGTGACGTTTGGTACACCCAAAGCATTCCTACGGTATCCGGGAGTTGCACAATCTCATGGTCTAAGGAAAAGATACTTGACATTAGAAAAGCTTTAGCATACGAACTACACGATCTTTGTGCTAGGCTTAGGATTGGGTCTTGTCCATCACATCATTCTCCTAATGATGTGATCCCGTTATCAACGACATCCAATGTCCATAGCCAGGAAACCATGACTATCTGTTGATCACAACGAGCTAGTCAACTAGAGGCTCACCAGGGACAGATTGTGGTCTATGTATTCACACGTGTATTACGATTTCCGGATAATACAGTTATAGCATAAATAAAAGACAATTATCATGAACAAGGAAATATAATAATAATACTTTTATTATTGCCTCTAGGGCATATATCCAACAGTCTCCCACTTGCACTAGAGTCAGTAATCTAGTTCACATCGATATGTGATTAACACTCAAGGTCACATCCCCATGTGACTAACACCCAAAGAGTTTACTAGAGTCAATAATCTAGTTCACATTGCCATGTGATTAACACTCGATGAGTTCTGGGTTTGATCATGTTATGCTTGTGAGAGATGTTATAGTCAACGGGTCTGAACCTTTCAGATCCGTGTGTGCTTTACAAATCTCTATGTCATCTCCTAGATGTAGCTACCACGTTCTATTTGGAGCTATTCCAAATAACTGTTCTACCTGGAGCTATTCTAAATCGTTGCTCCATTATACGTATCCGGTATCTCCACTCAGAGCTATCCGGATAGGTGTTAAGCTTGCATCGACGTAACCCTTTACGACGAACTCTTTTACCACCTCCATAATCGAGAAAATTCCTTAGTCCACTAGTTACTAAGGATAACTTTGACCGCTGTCCTGTGATCCATTTTTGGATCACTCTTGTACCCCTTGACTAACTCATGGCAAGGCACACTTCAGGTGCGGTACACAGCATAGCATACTATAGAGCCTATGTCTTAAGCATAGGGGACGATCTTCGTCCTTTCTCTCTATTCTGCCATGGTCGAGCTTTAAGTCTTAACTTCATACCTTACAACTCAGGCAAGAACTCCTTCTTTGACTGATCCATCTTGAACACCTTCAAGATCATGTCAAGGTATGTGCTCATTTGAAAGTACCATTAAGCATTTTAATCTATCCTTATAGATCTTGATGCTCAATGATCAAGTAGCTTAATCCAGGCTTTCCATTGAAAAACACTTTCCAAATAACCCTATATGCTTTCCAGAAATTCTACATCATTTCTGATCAACAATATGTCAACTCATCAGAAATTCTATAGTGCTCCCACTCACTTCTTTGGAAATACAAGTTTCTCTTAAACTTTGTATACACCCAAAACTTTGATCATCTTATCAAAGCATACATTCCAACTCCGAGATGCTTACTCCAGTCCTTAGAAGGATAGCTGGAGCTTTGCATACTTATTAGCATCTTTCAGGATTGACAAAACCTCCCGGTTGTATCACATACAACCTTTCCTCAAGAAAATCGTCAAGGAAACAATGATTTGACATCCTATCTGCAAGATTTCATAAATAATGCAGTAATCGCTAATATAATTCCAACAGACTCTTAGCATCGCTACGAGTGAGAAAGTCTCATCGTAGTCAACTCCTTGAACTTGTCGGAAAACATCTTAACGACAAGTCGAGCTTTCTTAATGGTGATACTTACCATCATTGTCCGTCTTCCTTTTAAAATCCATATGTACCTAACAGCCTTACGACCATCAAGTAGTTCTTCCAAAGTCTACACTTTGTTTTCATACATGGATCCTCTCTCGGATTTTATGGCCTCGAGCCATTTATCGGAATCCGGGCCCACCATCGCTTCTCCATAGCTTGTAGGCTCATTGTTGTCTAGCAACATGACTTCCAAGACAGGATTACATACCACTCAGAAGTAGTACGCATCCTTGTCATCCTACGAGGTTTGGGAGTGACTTGATCCGAAGTCTCATGATCAATATCATAAGCTTCCACTTCAATTGGTGTAGGTGCCACAGGAACAACTCTTTGTGCCCTGCTATACACTAGTTGAAGTGACGGTTCAATAACCTCATCAAGTCTCCACCATCCTCCCACTCAATTCTTTCGAGAGAAACTTTTCCTCGAGAAAGGACCCGATTCTAGAAACAATCCCTTATTGCTTTCGAATCTGAGACAGGAGGTATACCCAACTATTTTAGGTGTCCTATGAAGATGCATTTATCCGCTTTGGGTTCAAGCTTATCAACCTGAAACTTTTTCACATAAGCTTCGCAGCCCCAAACTTTTAAGAAACGACAACTTAGGTTTCTCTAAACCATAGTTCATACGGTGTCATCTCAACGTAATTACGTGGTGCCCTATTAAAGTGAATGTGGTTGTCTCTAATGCCTAACCCATGAACAATAGTGGTAATTTGATAAGAGACATCATGGTACGCACCATATCCAATAGGGTGCAACTATGATGTTCGGACACACCATCACACTATGGTGTTCCAGGTGGTATTAATTGCGAAACAATTTCCACAATGTCTTAATTGTGTGCCAAAACTCGTAACTCAGATATTCATCTCTATGATCATATCATAGACATTTTATCCTCTTGTCACAATGATCTTCTACTTCACTCTGAAATTACTTGAACCATTCAATAATTCAGACTTGTGTTTCATCAAGTAAATATTCTCAACATCTACTCAAATCATCTGTGAAGTAAGAACATAACGATATCCACTACATGCCTCAGCACTCATTGGATTGCACACATCAAAATGTACTACTTCCAACAAGTTGCTTTCTAGTTCCATTTTACTGAAAACGAGGCTTTCAGTCATCTTGCCCATGTGGCATGATTTGCATATCTCAAGTGATTCAAAATCAAGTGAGTCCAAACGGTCCATTTGCATGGAGTTTCTTCATGCAAATACACCAATATGACTTACGTGGTAGTGCCACAAGTAGGTGGTACTATCATTACTATCTTTTGGCATGAACATGTGTATCACTACGATCGAGATTCAATAAACCATTCATTTTTAGGTGCAAGACCATTGAAGGTATTATTCAAATAAACAGAGTAACCATTATTCTCCTTAAATGAATAACCGTATCGCGATAGACATAATCCAATCATGTCTATGTTCAACGCAAACACCAAATAACAATTATTTAGGTTTAACACCAATCTCTTTGGTAGAGGGAGCGTGCGATGCTTGATCATATCAAGCTTGGAAAAACTTCCAACACATATCGTCAGCTCACCTTTAGCTAGTCTCCGTTTATTCCGTAGCCTTTTGTTTCGAGTTACTAACACTTAGCAACCGAACCGGTATCTAATACCCTGGTGCTACTAGGAGTACTAGTAAAGTACACATTAACACAATGTATATCCAATATACTTCTATCGACCTTGCCAGCCTTCTCATCTACCAAGTATCTAGGGTAATTCTGCTCCAGTGGTTGTTCCCCTTATTACAGAAGCACTTAGTCTCGGGTTTGGGTTTAACCTTGGGTTTCTTCACTAGAGCAGCAGCTGATTTGCCGTTTCATGAAGTATCCCTTCTTGCCCTTGCCCTTCTTGAAACTAGTGGTTTCACCAACCATCAACAATTGATGCTCCTTCTTGATTTCTACTTTTGTGGTGTCAAACATCGCGAATATCTCAAGGATCATCATATATGTCCCTGATATATTATAGTTCATCACGAAGCTCTAGCAGCTTGGTGGCAATGACTTTCGGAGAAACGTCACTATCTCATCTGGAAGATCAACTCCCACTCGATTCAAATGATTGTTGTACTTAGACAATCTGAGCACAGGCTCAACAATTGAGCTTTTCTCCCTTAGTTTGTAGGTTAAGAAAATCGTCGGAGGTCTTATACCTCTTGACGTGGGCACGAGCCAGAGATCCCAATTTCAGCCCTCAAAACATCTCATATGTTTCGCGACGTTTCAAAAACGTCTTTGGTGCCTCAATTCCAAACCGTTTAACTGAACTATCACGTAGTTATCAAAATGTGTATGTCAGATGTTCGCAACATCCACATACAACGTTCGAGGTTCAGCACACTGAGCGGTGCATTAAGGACATAAGCCTTCTATGAAGCAATGAGGACAATCCTCAGTTTACGGACCTAGTCCGCATAATTGCTACTATCAACTTTCAACTAATTTTTCTCTAGGAACATATCTAAACAGTAGAACTATAGCGTGAGCTACGACATAATTTGCGAAGATCTTTTGACTATGTTCAGGATAATAAAGTTCATCTTATGAACTCCCAGTCAGATAGACATCCCTCTGGTCATCTAAGTGATCACATGATCCGAGTCAAACTAAGTTGTGTCCGATCATCACGTGAGACGGACTAGTCATCATCGGTGAACATCTTCATGTTGATCGTATCTACTATACGACTCATGCTCGACCTTTCGGTCTCCATGTTCCGAGGCCATGTCTGTACATGCTAGGCTCGTCAAGTTAACCCTAAGTGTATTGCATGTGTAAATCTGTCTTACACCCGTTGTATGTGAACGTAAGGATCTATCACACCCGATCATCACGTGGTGCTTCAAAGCGACGAACTGTAGCAACGGTGCACAGTTAGGGGAGAACACTTCTTGAAATTGTTGTAAGGGATCATCTTATTTACTACCGTCGTTCTAAGCAAACAAGATGCATAAACAAGATAAACATCACATGCAATCAAATAGTGACATGATATGGCCATCATCACTTTGCTCCTTTTGATCTCCATCTTCGGGGCTCCATGATCATCATCGTCACCGGCATGACACCATGATCTTCATCATCATGATCTCCATCATCGTGTCTTCATGAAGTTGTCTCGCCAGCTATTACTTCTACTTCTACAGCTAACGGTTAGCAATAAAGTAAAGTAATTACATGACGTTTATGTTGACACGCAGGTCATAAATAAATTAAGACAACTCCTATGGCTCCTGCCGGTTGTCATACTCATCGACATGCAAGTCGTGATTCCTATTACAAGAACATGATCAATCTCATACATCACATATATCATTCACCACATCCTTTGGCCACATCACATCACATAGCATACCCTGCAAAAACAAGTTAGACGTCCTCTAATTGTTGTTTGCATGTTTTACGTGGCTGCTATGGGTTTCTAGCAAGAACGTTTCTTACCTACGCAAAGACCACAACGTGATATGCCAATTGCTATTTACCCTTCATAAGGACCCTTTTCATCGAATCCGATCCGACTAAAGTGGGAGAGACAGACGCCCGCCAGCCACCTTATGCAACTAGTGCATGTTTGTCGGTGGAACCGGTCTCACGTAAGAGTACGTGTAAGGTTGGTCCGGGCCGCTTCATCCCACGATGCCGCCGAATCAAGATAAGACTAGTAACGGCAAGCATATTGAACAAAATCAACGCCCACAACTACTTTGTGTTCTACTCGTGCATAGAATCTACGCAATAAACCTGGCTCTGATACCACTGTTGGGGAACGTAGCAGAAATTCAAAATTTTCCTACGTGTCACCAAGATCTATCTATGGAGAAACCAGCAACGAGGGGAAGGAGAGTGCATCTACATACCCTTGTAGATCGCTAAGCGGAAGCGTTCAAGAGAACGGGGTTGATGGAGTCGTACTCGTCGTGATTCAAATCACCGATGATCTAGTGTCAAACGGACAGCACCTCCGCGTTCAACACACGTACAGCTCGACGATGTCTCCCACGCCTTGATCCAGCAAGAAGAGAGGGAGAGGTTGAGGAAGACTCCATCCAGCAGCAGTACAACGGCGTGGTGGTGATGGAGGAGCGTGGCAATCCTGCAGGGCTTCGCCAAGCACCTACGGGAGAGGAGGAGGTGTCACGGGAGGGAGCGAGGCGCCAGGGGCTCAGGTATGGATGCCCTCCCTCCCCTCCACTATATATAGGGGCAAGGGAGAGGGGGGAGGCGCAGCCTTGCCCCTTCCTCCAAGGAAGGGGTGCGGCCAAGAGGGGGGGAGGAGTCCTTCCTCCCCAAGGCACCTCGGAGGTGCCTTCCCCCTTGAGGACTCTTCCCTCTAGGGTTCCCTAGGCGCATGGGCCTCTTGGGGCTGGTGCCCTTGGCCCATGTAGGCCAAGGAGCACCCCCTACAGCCCATGTGGCCCCCCGGGGCAGGTGGCCCCACCCGGTGGGCCCCCGGGACCCTTCCGGTGGTCCCGGTACAATATCGATGACCCCGAAACTTGTCCCGATAGCCGAAACAGGACTTCCTATATATAAATCTTTACCTCCGGACCATTCCGGAACTCCTCGTGACGTCCGAGATCTCATCCGGGACTCCGAACAACATTCGGTAACCACATACAAGCTTCCTTTATAACCCTAGCGTCATCGAACCTTAAGTGTGTAGACCCTACGGGTTCGGGAGACATGCAGACATGACCGAGATAACTCTCCGGTCAATAACCAACAGTGGGATCTGGATACCCATGTTGGCTCCCACATGTTCCACGATGATCTCATCGGATGAACCACGATGTCAAGGACTTGATCAATCCCGTATACAATTCCCTTTGTCTAGCGGTACGATACTTGCCCGAGATTTGATCGTTGGTATCCCGATACCTTGTTCAATCTCGTTACCGGCAAGTCTCTTTACTCGTTCCGTAACACATCATCCCATGATCAACTCCTTGATCACATTGTGCACAATATGATGATGTCCTACCGAGTGGGCCCAGAGATACCTCTCCGTTTACACGGAGTGACAAATCCCAGTCTCGATTCGTGCCAACCCAACAGACACTTTCGGAGATACCTGTAATGCACCTTTATAGCCACCCAGTTACGTTGTGACGTTTGGTACACCCAAAGCATTCCTACGGTATCCAGGAGTTGCACAATCTCATGGTCTAAGGAAAAGATACTTGACATTAGAAAAGCTTTAGCATACGAACTACACGATCTTTGTGCTAGGCTTAGGATTGGGTCTTGTCCATCACATCATTCTCCTAATGATGTGATCCCGTTATCAACGACATCCAATGTCCATAGCCAGGAAACCATGACTATCTGTTGATCACAACGAGCTAGTCAACTAGAGGCTCACCAGGGACAGATTGTGGTCTATGTATTCACACGTGTATTACGATTTCCGGATAATACAGTTATAGCATGAATAAAATACAATTATCATGAACAAGGAAATATAATAATAATACTTTTATTATTGCCTCTAGGGCATATTTCCAACAAGGTTCGCATGTTCCTGTGGAGACTAACACACAACAGCCTGCCTACTCTGCTCAATATCAAAAGGAAAGACATTGAGCTGCATACTAGATGTCCCATGTGCCAGAGGCTGGACAAAGATGGTGGTCATTTGTTCTTGAAATGTAAAAAGGTGAAGGCGATTTGGAGGGAACAGAATTTGGAGGATGTTCGTGTGGCGTTATGTGAGTGCCCTGATGCTTTTGATGTTATGAGGCATCTTTGCTCGCTTCCGACTGAGAGAAAGTTATGGGCATGTGTCCTCCTTTGGGACTGGTGGACGACAAGGAATAAAACTTACTCGGGCGAAAAGCAGCGATCGACGGGTGAGGTCAGTGCTTTCATCACCAAATACCTGATGGATTTTGCGTGTCTGGAAACCAAATCTCCTCCTACATCTATAGTCAAATATTCATGGACGCCTTCGTCTGCGGGGCTCATAAAAATAAACACGGATGTGGTGTTCCATGAAGAGTCTGAAGCAGGGGCATGGGGTTTTGTTGCACGCGATGAGCATGGCACTTTTCTGGTGGCGGCGGCTGGCAAGATGCAACATGTGCACAACCCTCTTCAGGCCGAGATAATTGCCTGTATGAAAGCAATTGAGGGCGCTTCTGAATTAGGGGCACAACGCATTGTCTTTGAATCTGACTGCCTGAACATGGTCACGACGCTGAAAGGGCGAGCCTATGATGCTGCGGAGCTTGGAGTCTTGTTCAGAGAGGCTAGGAACTTGTGTCGCTCTTCCTTTGAATTCTCAGATTTTCTCTTTTGCCACCGGGATTGTAATATGGTTGCACACGCTTTGGCGCAGTATGCTTGGGGCGCTCTGGACCCTCTATTCATGTGGGCAACTGATGCTCCAGACTTTGTATCGGGGTTGATGATCTCCGATATGGGGCACCATGATTAAGTGGAATACACCTGTTATTCCTTTCAAAAAAAGAGAGCACGGACGCATGACATCACAGGATAACTCAACCAAACAATATTATATGAAAGACTTATTATGTCTTTTCCTTGATTTCCCAAAAAAGTAGTGAACACATCACATGATACGAGCACTAACCAGCATTCAGGAATTTAATATAAACTCAGATCTCACCAATATATTAGATTGAAGCATTCTCACATGACTAAATATATTAGTAAACGGAAATAATATTTTTATGTTAGAAATGCTATACCTACTTAGAAGGACAACATCAGTAGTAAGGACATAAAAAATTGGGGTGGCATAATAGGAACCCTTGGATGTGTCTGCATGGATGATCAGAAGTTACCTTATGAGCTAAAAAAGGCCAAGATAGATACTCTTCAGCGATTTACTTTTTTTTTAAATGCAATAGTTAGGTTCATTTTTCTAACATAAAGCCAACAATGCAAAGGTGCATGGTAGAATAAGCTACAAATAGTACAAAACTAAATAGCCATGCACTATGGAACAGAGCGATCGTGTCGACACTCTGCTGCATTCGAGCAACAGATCGATCATGCACAACAACACACTCCTCACCAGGATCAGTTGAATTTATGTCGCTCTGAATGAATTACAAGGCCACATACCAACAATGACAACAACTATGATTAACCCAGAGCAAAGCCAACAAGTAAAACTCTAAGAAAAGGAAAAGCAACAAGGAATGTGAAGGAAACCAGATGAGTGTGCAACGCGTACAAGTCCTGACAAAACAAAAAGACAATTTTAGATCTGGTCATCAGTGAAGCATAAGCAGGAACACATGACGAGCGGCAATCCATTCACACAATAAACCAGCCAAAAACATGGAGAGTAGTTCTTATCAGCAAGCACAATTTAAAAACTATATCATCAGTCAATCACTCAATCCTCAAATTTGCACCTCAACTCTGATGTCGGCATCTCTTTAATTGATTATCCACGTTGTATGGCATTAGGAAAACCTTCTTCCATGATAACAACAGGCTCATTAACTATCAAGTCCAACAGTTTTTCGGACACCAAACCACCCTGAAAACGGTTAAATGGATTGATCAGATAGATCGTTATACTTCACTCAGATATACGAATCATAGGGATAACTTAGTGCTACATCTTAATCCTGTGTAATGTTGTCACTATCGATCATCAGTTCTTTACGAAAGGCATCAGAAAGACAAAAATTAAGCTTTTCAATGTTTATTTAAGCACAATGGTTCAAATGATACTTTATGAAACAAATATAGACGCACACAAAAAGAGCCAAACATTTGTGTTTGAAAAGCTAGCCTCGCATACTTAGAATATTTTTAGGTAGAATGAACAATTTATCATTATTAAGAGTGCTAGTTTCAGGTATTACATAGGTGATAATAATTTCATGATTACGGCGATTTTAAGAGAGGCCTCTGACCTACATCATATATCAAATTTGAAGATCATGGGCATAATACTAATACCTGGCGAAGGAGGAAGAAGCAAAGAAGCTGATTGCATATGCAATTATGCATACCAACAAGCAGAATATGCACATCCATCACAAAGGAAAAACAAGTAGAATAGAAGAGGGATATACCATACTAACCTGATCACCCATATTTTCAAAATGTCTGATGAAACTTTCTTGCCACAAGCTGTACTTTCCATTATTTTCTTCCAGTTGTGTTTGTCCGTCTCTAACAATCATTGCCAGAAAATATTCATTAGTGACAAGTGCTCATATAGGCGACTATCTAATACACAGGCCAATCTTAGAAGGCTCAGTGTACTTCTGTTGGATAACTTGTTATACACAACTTCAGAATTTTTTAGTGAAATGAACAGAAGTTCTTAGGATCCAACTTTCATGACCCAAGTTGTACAACATAGCACAAACATCAACACCTACACATTTGCATTGCTAAGCTTAATATTAGCTAACAAAATCTGAAGCAAGCACCAGCCAAGAGCCTATTACTCCTACTTATAGAGTAATGAAAAAAAACTAAAAGAAACGAACATAGTAATATGGCATACATTAGTTAGACGAGATGCAGTCAAACCCAACTGAATAATATGGACTGCTCGTCCATTTCCATGCTCCATCTTATGTGACTGCCACTATATCGGGATGAACTCAAGTGTTGCACTCTATTTGTTGATTGAAGTAGAACCTAAATTAGGATCCTTGCAGCAAGAAAAACTGAACTTATCAAACAAGCCAAAAATAAGGAAAAATGTGAGAGAAAGTGAAATTGTAAAACAGTATAACGCAGCGAGTTACGAGGCTCCACAGCGCCCTGCCGTCACTGGCCGTCGGATGGTTCCATCGTACGTCCCCTGTGCATCTTCGTTTTTCAGTTGGGCCGCTGCTCCGCGGAACTATTCAGGCTTGTTGCGGTTGATCGGGCCTGGGCGGGTGCACTGGCCCATTACATGATTCAGTTTGCCTATGCCCGCATCGTCTCCTCTCTGCTTGTCCTCCGCCTCCGCCGCCGCCACCACCGTTCTCCTCTCCTTCGCCAACCCGAGATGAAAAAAAAGACACGAAATAAAATTCCCACCATGACGTCTCCTCTACCATCCCCATGACCGGTGGGCAGCAAAGACGGAGAAAGGCAACGAGAGATAGATCCACCTGGCCGAGGAGGTGTGGCTGACCGTCAGGGCACGCCAGTGACCTCTCCATGGCCATTGAGTTGGAGGAAGACACTATACTTTCTTCTAGTTGGGCGCCCTATGGACCAAATCCGATGCAAGATGTCATAGCCAGTACTGGTGGCAGTGACACTAGCATTGGTGCGACGGGGCGGAGATAGTGTGGACTGGGTTCTCGCCGACCACAAATTGTGCTTTGCATAGATGGAGTTATGCGGAGCCCGCGTGGATCTGCCGCGTCCGGAGCTTTTCCCACGAACTTCCGCCTCATCATTCTCACCTCAGGAGGACGTTGCACTCGTAAGCGGCGAGGCGCCATGCTGGATCTGTTATTGAGCTCATTTTGTTGGTTTTCTGAACTTGGTTTAGGAATTTAATTCAGAATGTCCGCTCTGGCTGATGAACAACCACACGACAGATCAGTTGGCAAGCGGCGGCGGAGGAAGGGAACCATATGGGAAACCTGAGCAGCTAACACTCGGATTAAATTATATAATTGTAAGTTATATCTGTCATCTCACTGTTCAAGCAAATTCATATGAACACAATTATTTGAGTTGAGGCGTTGTTCCTGCACAACCAGGTGTGTTTGCTATTGAGGGTTGAAATCTTGCCTTGTGCACTTTCTTCCAAGACCCTGTAACTGAAGTGAGGATTTAATTTTGCGCTAAATGCATACTCAAAGGACCATTACTTTCAATGTTGAGCAAGTAGCTAGAAACGATTACACTACAATATTTGTTCTCTTTCGGTGGCATGTGATACTGGTTGCGGAACTGGCAGAAACTCAATCTTCTACAAAGCTCAGGATAAAACAAGCAATTAACTATTGTTCTGTAGGTATATTGAGAAAATAATTATTTTTACAAAGTTGTAGTCACAAATTCATGTTAGGAAAATGACCTTTGGTTAGTAGACTCACTGCAGCAGTTCCTATGGATCTATATCACGAGAATGGACACTTGAGAGACGCATATGACAGAGCCATATGCCTTACTAACGAATTTGATAGGGTAACGGATTACGAAGAACCATGCCTTCCACAAGTCTGTCTTGCCAGCTCTGGTTGCGTGGCACATCTGAAAAGAAATCGAAGGATTTTTTATAACACAACTTTGGATATTGCTGACCTTGTTAGTTTGATTAGAGATGACTTCCTGACTGTAGGTCAGGCTTTTTGCGAGTAGACTTTTCTCTCTCTTATTTTCTCTGAATTCAGTCTGTATAGTATTTCCCTCATCTTTAATGAAAAGCAGAGCTCCTGCTGTTAACCGTCAAAAAGAAATACGCTTTGATGTTGTGCTATTAGCATTCAGTTTCTCATAGTATTTAATATTAGTACTTTCTGCTTATGACTGTTCTGATTTGCACCTTAAATCACTAAGAATTAGTGTCAGCTTTTTCAGATGATTCTGGTTGATTCAAATTAATAGCTATGGCTTATGGCACATAGGAAACTTTGGTTAAGTTGCCGCAACCTAGCCGTCTACTTGTTGGTTATCAATTGTTCTACATTCTCCGTCTTTCTTTCTCAACTGAACTTCATTTTTAGTTGTTCTTTTGCAAAGACGGACGGGCGCAGCAACGCGCGCCTTCATGTTCTAGTAAAGATGATAAGATTGGAAGAATCTGGGATAAGAAGATGGCACCCATACTGATAACATGGAGGGAGGCAAAAGACAAAAGCATTGCATCTACTCCTTGAAGTTTAAGCCTATGAAATATTACACAGAAAACATAATCTGCTACCTCTAGATCCATGAACGTGCAAGCACACGCAGAAAAAAATCGAAAACACATAGGAGGAGAAGGAGGGGGCAGGAGGAGAGAGGTGGGAGCCTCTGCCGCTGGTTACCTTAGCATTGTTGGGATGGATTTGGAGCTCAGGAGAATGGGGGCGCCGCTGCTTCTCATCGAGCTCGGGAGAGAGGGGCGTGCATTCGAGGCACAGGAGCGCCATCCAGGAGGCACAACACCGCGAGAGAGCACGACAGGAGACGGAGACGAATGGACCAACGCACCAGAGCATCGCCGGCGACGAATAGGTCGACCACATCGAAACCCTAGATGGGTAAAACCGATGCAGGCAACCACAGAAGGATGGGACCGACGAATCCGTGCAGTGAAGGAGCATATAGAGCGCGAGGAGCAGCGGCCGTGGAGGTAGCTAGGTCGTCGGTGGCGGCGGCGGCGGTGGATAGGGAGAGGAGGGAGAGGGAGAAGGGGAGGACTCTCGCGGGGGTGGGATTGGAAACGGGGCTGGGACTGCGATTGGGGTGGCCCGGTGAAAACGAACAGCCCGCACAGTACCCCGCTCGGCTCGTTCTGCCGACGTGGCTAGCGCGAGGCTACGCCCTTGATGCGCACGTTAATGCTTTTAATGTTCGATTAGCCAATCAATCCTTCCTTAGCTTCATCCGTTTAAATTAGACAGCCCACAATCCTTTGTTTGATTAGCTCATCCGATTAATTACCTTGCCTCAAACACGTGGCTACTACTCAATGTTTGTTGCAAGTCAGAGTGGTTGGTATATTAACTGGTGCTAAACGATTTAAAAGAGCGAGGTGGGACAATTAAACATCAAATATGGTATAGTTCAACTGTTTGTGGCTAGAGTTAGATAGTGACGGTAGGGGCCGTGAGTTCGAATTCCATCGGCCCATAAGATTAGGCCTAGCAACGTACATCTAGGTGGCCCAGCACAAACCAGAGGTTTCTACATAGTTTTAGTACCACACCTCAGACATGATTTTAGCGGCTAATTTCCATAGAGTGAACGGATTAAAATTTTGGAAAAACTCACCTTGCTTTATTAGTAGGTATAGATATAGATATAGATATAGATATAGATATAACTATAAACATGCTCAAGAAATTAGATGTCTGTTATATTTAACATAGCACAATGTGGTGTTCAGCCTTTCATAATTTATCTGTCCAACTGGAGTAGTACATATATAGTTAGTCCAATCATATGAGTTTGACCTAGCAAAACCCCATGGTTGTTGTTCGCTAACTTATTAAGAAGAGAAAAGTCCATTTTTCGTCCCTCAATTCTTCGGAGTGATCACTTTTGGTCCCTCAACTACGAAACCGGACAGGTTGCACCGCGAACTTTCCAAACCAGTAATATTTCGTCCCTTCTCTCGGCTGACCCAGTATTGGTGCTGACTAGGCATGGTTTTGACTAGTCCACGCCGATGTGGCAACATGACCCCACAAAACAGCCGGCCCTCTCCCTCACTCTATCTCTCTCGCGTTTTCCCCACTCTCCCTCTCCCAAGCGGCGACGACGGCAAGGACAGCAGGCGGCGGACACACCGGAGGCTCGCCGGCGGTAGCTGAGGTTAGGGATCCGATGCGACAGCGCACAAATCCCCCTCCCCTAGTGCGTACCTCTCACAAATCCCCCTCATTTCCTCTCTGTGGTGTAGCTATCTAGCGCGGCAGTGCAGCGTGGTCGGCGGCGGCGATGCACACGCAACCGATGGGTTCCAGTGATGAGGCGAGCATGTTTTGGCCGCCCCCGGCCAAGGACGACCATGCAGATGCAGACATGGTAAGATTGTCCATGCCCGTCTTGTTTTTTAGCATGCCCGATTTAGGAACTAGGGTTTGAGGATGTTTTTGAGAATTTTATGTCCTAATTTGTAGGATGCTGAGTACCTAGATCTTGTGTCCAGGGATGTTCCAATGGAGATTCAAGACATTGAGCATTGTGGAATCAAGGTCGATAGCAAGATAAAATGTTTCCATGGGGATGATCCAATTAAAAAGGTTGCTTTTGAGGGTGTGGACACAGGAAGAAGATTCATCGCTTGTAAGAATGCAAAACCTTGTAATTTCTGAATTTGGTATGAGCCAGAGTGGCCTGCAACTTTGAAACGAGCTCTACAACAGTTGTGGGGCATGGTTTAGACAAACCAGGAAAAAACGAGGAGAGTGAGGCCCTTGTCAACCAATTGATGTTGGAGAAAATGACATTTGCAGCTGCAAATGCTTCTGTTACTCAGGAGAAGATTTAGGTTGTACAGCAGAAGATGCAACCAGAATTAGATGTGGCTGATATGAAGGACAAGTACCAGAGGAAGATGAAAAGAATGAAAAGAGAGCTTCAGTGCACGGAGAAGTGGCTAATAATGTCAGTTAGCTGCAATGTAACCATTGTAGCTGTAGTAATTTGTCTGTTTGCAATGAAGGTGTTATCTTAAAGAGATCTCTATCTTAAAGTAGTTTGTTGTAGAGATGCCACTAGTAGATTGTGCACTGTGAACTTGGAAATGTAATGTCAGACCTATATATTGGCTAATTATGTAACAGTGTATGAGTTGAAATTGTACCAGTGTATGCTATGAATTTCAGCAGCATTTTGTGTGAATTTTAACCATACTTGCACAAACAGAGAGTAAATTGACAGCAAATTTGACATAGTTCAGCAGCACTTTGTTTGTTTTTGGTCAAATCTGACAGCAAATTGACAGCATTGTCTGACAGTAAATTGACAAATTGATAGTTCACATAATTTCTGACATCACAGGTTCTCATACAAATTCTTATAGGTTCATAACACAGAAATAAGAGCAAACATAGTTCCAGACTCCCAAACTACATAGGTCTTAGCAGAGACATAACAACATACATAGTTCCACACAAACAAACTGTAGATAGGATCTAAGCAAAGGCATCACAGCACACATGCCTAACAGAAACTTGGGCACCTCTTCACTGTCTTTGAACCTTGGGAAATCATCTGATTTCTTTCTTGCATCACCATCTTCATCGAAGGAGTCATAGAACTCGAATGAATCCTCATAGGGTGTATCATTGCTATCTTTCTCTTCTCTATTCTCTTCTCCCACAACTTTTGTCGAACCAACTCTAGGCTGCACAAGATATACATCATCCAGTACTTGTATCAGGCCTTGCTTCATCTTCTTCTTGTACTCTACATATTTCTTGTTTATCTCAATTCCTTCTTCATCTTCTTCCGAAGGACTCTCATCTCCAGGAACATAGTCACTGTCTTCTTCATCTGTATCATCTTCGGCTGCCGGCGCGGATGCCTGTACCACTTCTATTGTTACTTCCTCCACTGGGACAATTTGTTCTTGCTCATTTTTACCCTCTTCTTCATCTGATGGCAGAGCACGTGCCAATATATGATATTCAGCAATGTTCTCTACATGTACTTCAGCTACTCCATTCTCTTCAATTGCAGAAACCATGCTCAAACAGGACGCATCATCATGCAACAAACCAAGCCCATCATGCAGTTCTTTCCCAGGATATAGCCAGTGGAACTGCACTTCATTAGCCTTCAAATCCTTCCAGTGATCTTCCTTCAAAAAACCAACTATCTCCGGCAGTGACACTTTGTCTCGCTCCAAATGTGACATCTCGACAACGCCATCAACATAGTTTACATACTGCCCATCGTTCACAAAGTGACCACCGAAATGAAATCGTATGGGCAGAAATTCCAGAGGATCCATCTCACAGCCCTACGGAAAACAGATCAAAAATTAACCCACTAATCCACAAACTAGCCATGTACTACAACTAACTGACCACAAATCGATCTATTTTACCACCGACTGACCTTGATTTGGAGCTTCTTCTCGTGTCCAGCCGCCACTCTACTCTGAGCCGGTGCTCTGCGGCAGCAATAGAGCAGTTCTTGCTGCGCCACCGCCGCCGCCGTGTGCCGCCGACTGCCGCGGCGCTGCGCTCCCGCCGACCGCTGCCGCCACCGCCTGCATCGCCACAGCCGCCACCAAAGCTAGCTAGGGTTCGTGCACGGGTCGAAGAAAGGGGATCCAAAGGGGATCGAGCTACTCGGGTCGGGTCTTCAGCTGACTGGAGAGAGGGAGAGATGCGCCACTGGGCAACGACTAGTCAAACCCGGGCTGAGTCAGCAGGGCCGGTCCTGACATTTTGGGGGCCCGGGGCAAAACTAAACCTAGGGGCCCTTAATATAAACAAAAGTATGTATTTCCAAAAATATTTTGAATCGCTAGTCAAAGAAAATACAGTATGTTTCTCTTTCTTTTTTACTATTTATACAATATGTTCCTGTTTAAGTCTCTTCGTTAGCAATATATCTGGTAGTTTTATTGTTATGTTTATCCTATAATTTCTTTCATCCTAATCAGCTGTAGAAAAAACTGGCACCTCGTCTAGAATAATGAATAATTTAAATGCCAATGATCACTCACGTTATCATCCATTTAGATGTCAGATTGTATTATGTATAGCCCCTATATGGATTAGTTTAATCCTCCATATAAAAAAATAATAACCCCAATGATATCTATCCGTTAACAATACTGATAAATCAATTGTTAGTTTCCAATTGCAACAACGCAGAGGGCATGTCGATGATCATTCATACTTCTAATCAACTATCATGATAAAATTTCCTAGGCCATACATACAGACTACCTATAAAAATAGAGATTAGAGACATACCTTCTTTTCTGTAACTGTCATCGTATCCTAACAGTATTGATCTAGCCTCCCACCGAGTCAGTGTGGTCTCGTCCGAGGCAGCGACTGCAAAAATGCTACACTTATGGACAAGTTACGGATGAAACTTAACTGCTCCGAGCCGAGGCGGCACCATGCATGCATAGTAGTAGATGGATATCAAGCTTCGCGATCTTGATCTATTCTCGCCGTCCGTATCATTGTCGCTTCCCACCAGTCCTGGTTTTCTCACAAAAAATTGGGCGCACAACTTTCGGCTTCTGAATTAAGGAAGGTGTTTTTCACGGAAAGATTAAGTAAGGAAACTAAGAGCGGATTGTTTCCATAACCGTGCCTAATTAACCGCATCCAATAACTGCTCTATTAATTAATTGGAAGGACCATCAATCGTATACTAGAAGCACGAAGAAAGGAAGGCAGGAAATCAGGGAAAAGGTTGCAGGTGCACCTCGGCGTTCTGGGCAGGAAATCAGAGAAGAATTGGGGGCCCCTTGGCACCTGGGGGCCCGGGGCGGCCGCCCCGTTCGCCCCCCCTCAGGGCCGGGCCTGTGAGTCAGCAGCAAAACCACCTCGGGTCTGCGGAGGGACGAAATATTACTGGTTTGGAAAGTTCGCGGTGCAACCTGTCCGGATTCGTAGTTGTGGGACCAAAAGTGATCACTCCGAAGAATTGAGGGACGAAAAATGGACTTTTCTCTATTAAGAAACAAGGAAGACTATATTGATATCCACAGCTAGCAGCGCAGCTTACTGAAGTAGAGTATAGTAGTACTAGTTAACGCAGAAAATTCATATCATTGTATTACTATCCTGCTCCAGCAAATACTCCTTCACGGGTCAGCTAACTCATCCAGCTAGCCTGCTATAATTGGGTGACATATTTAAAACTTCATTATTGACACGATATATTTCAAAATAATTGTTTTTGTCTGTAGGTGCAAACAATTAATAAACTGAAAATCCAGATATTGCCGGATTTCACTAAAAACAAAGGTTGCGGGGGCATGCCAGATTGTACAAAGTGGCATGTAAACGAAATCAATAACGTCCCACTCCAGGAAGACGGGTGTATGTGTCAGCATATTTAACTCTAAACTAATACTACCTCGCTCATACTTACTCACAACTCTCCTCACAGCAATATTCGGCCAGGTAAACACATACTAATTTCATGGTTACAAATTTCATGAGTCATCAATTACATTAACAATAGACCATGTAAACACATTATGCATGCTCAAATTAACGCTTTTGGTGAATCCCGAGTGGCAGCTCTTGTTGAATGACATGAAGGAGCAAGTTTTCAGGATCTTTTAGAAATGATAAACCAAAGATGAGAATAAGCGGATTCCAAAGTTCAACATTTGCATGCAATACTTATAAGAGTTAATTACACTTGACATAAAAATTTGTACTTGGTGTACAGATTCATACATAAACTTGAAAAATGACACAAATCAATCATAGAACTTGTGTTTTGGGTACGTTTTAGTACATTTCCGTTAACCCTCCGTTAAACACATCACATCAGCTGGCCCACGCTGTGTGGGTCCTATCTATCAGTTGTAAAAAAAGAAATATACACATAATAAAATTTATATGCGCCCAGAGCAGGATTCCAACCAAAGAAGTCGCCTCTCACGCATGAACCGCTAACCATTGCAACACCCAGTTGTTAGTGTTAATTGTAGCGACAGAAGTTCTTTACATTGTTTTGCATATGACTAATTTGGAGGACACGCCTGCACGAGGTTTGAACACTTTTTTTTTCTTGATTTTGTTTTACCCCAGAGACCAAAAACACCAGTTTTCAGGAATCTTGGAATTTTCAAATGAAATTGAATTCAAAAACTTTAATGTAAAAATATAATTTATTAATCCCTATCTAACAAATTATTTCTCCTGTTCTAACAGTACGCCATGATTTAATCAGAAGGATGCGGGTTCGAGACACCGCTAACACACCTCGTCCATTATTATTTTGTATAATCCAATGCTAAAAAAGTCCATTTTTTGCAAACGGGGGACCGAACTTGGGACGTATTGTTAGGTTAATCCAAACAAGTTTGTATTTGGCTAGAAGTGTGCTAGCTGTGTCTGGTTAAGATTAGTAGTGTGATCGGTGTTGCCGGTGATTAGATTAGGAAAGTTATGTACGTGCAACACCGAGAGTACTAGTCGTACGAGAGTTAGCATATAGATGGGAGTCCTAGCCCAGATAGTTGTTCGAGTGGTGCTAGGATACATGTCCGTGTACAAGTCCAGGTCAACGAACGAGTAGGTTTAGGGCAAGGTTTTTTTTTTCATTGCCAACTCTGTTGACGTTTGCGCTCGCCCCCGCGTCGCCTCCTAGGGGCGGCTCGGGCGGAAACCCCATCCACCGTCGCCGTCCCCCTTCCATCCTCCTCATCCCCTCACCGCCGCCGGCGCACGCCACCGGGCAAAGCTCGCTGGCGGCCGGCGGCGGTGGGACCTGGTCCTCGTGCACTCGCGGCGGGGAGGCCCCTCCCGGTGGTTAATCTGCTCTGGATCTGCGTGGTGCGGTGGCGACTGGTCTCGGGCGGCGCTCCGGCGGGCTCTAGCGAGGTGGCTACTGATTCGTGCTTCTCCGGTGCAGCGTGGGGTGGCAGCAGTGCAGGGCACAGCGCGGGGCTCGCGCGGCGGTGCTGCGGGCCCGATCTGGGCCGTGCAGGGCCTGCGCGTGCAGGGGCGGCGTGGAGCTCGGCCGGTGCGCCGGCGGCCGGTTCCGGCGCTTGGAGGTGCAGCGGTGCTGCTGCTGTTGGTGGTGGTGCCTTGTGGCCAAGGGCGTCGTGGGGCGCGGCCGAAGTGCGCCACACCTGCGAGTGATGCAGATCCGGTCTCTGGCGGCTTTACTGGCGTGCATGGGGTGCGCTGGTGTTTCTGTTGCTTGGTCGCGGCTCGGAACCACGGTGGTTTTTGGCTTCGGGCAGCGCTCCTCCATTTCTGTCGGCATGGTGCTTGGCAGAGCACGGTGGCTTGCGCTGCGTCCGGTGGCTGTGCGTCTGGAAGGCCATTGATGGATCTGTCGCCTCGTTCTGGTGGTTGGCCGCCGGTGGTCTCCGCGAGGTGCGGTTGACTGCGGTGGGCCGGATTTGGTCACGTGCGGCGGCGGGCTGCAGTGACTCTTGCTCTATGGTGGTGCAAGGAGCAGCGATTCACAGTCTACCGGTGTTCCTCGGAGGTGGTCTACTCACTTGGGCGAAAGCCCTGCTTCTGACAGAGCCGGCGATGGTGACGCCCGCGGGTGCCACTTACCTCCTTGGAGGCATCGCTGTAATGGTGACTTCCCCTTTGAGGCTCCTGGGGAAACCCATGTTCCTGGTTCGTTCGGAACGGCCGATGGCGGCGCTTTTCGCGTTGCATTCCTTCCTGAAGGCATCAGCTTGGTGGATTGTGTGGTGGCTGCTCACTGCGGGTTGGACGGTGGTGGTGGCGCGGCCGGCTGGCGCTGGTGTGCTCGGAGAAGCGATTCGGGTGAAGACTCGGCTCCTTGATGCCCTTCGGCTTCGCCGGCGGTGCCGCTATTGTGATGTAGACTCGGCTGCATGTGACTCTTCGTCCGGGTGTGGACTCGGTCGCTCGTTGCCTTTCGGCTGCACCAATAGCCTTGAGGCATCATGGATGGTCTCGGTTGATTGGAGCTCTTCGTCTACGGTGGTGGTGTTCTCGTGCGGCTCAGGTTGGTAATGGTTGCTAAGACCTTCTCATGGTTACCGTTGTGTTGCGGTGAGCTTGGTGCTCTTGGTGTTGTCTCGATTCATCTTTGCTCAAGGATGGCGCAAGATGCCTCTCAAACTGCTATTCGTTCCGTTTTTCTGTGGCGGAGCCCCAGTCAAGGTTCGTGTCTGGGATGACACTCGTTGATTGTGGATGCTCCTGAGTTGTGCCATGGGCCGGTATGCCCGCCGATGCGTTCGGCTGTTTGCAAAGTCCTGGTATTGTGATCTCTCGATGACACCCCACATCTACTTGTGTCTCTCATGGTGAAGGTATTATGTCTGCCAGCTTGGTCGTGCCTTGTACGGTTTTCGGCCCGGTTTCCCTTATAAACAGGGCCAATTTGTTAAGGTTTTCGATCCGGTTACCCTTATAAACTGGATCACCACTCTGGCATTCTGGCCATTTTGAGTAATATATTCAGGTGGGGAAACTCCCCCCCCCCCCCGGTGATTCTCAAAAAAAAACGAGTAGGTTTAGAATTGGTGTTTGGAGTCGGCTAATCTAGCCTGCTCCGGCGTTCAGGTTGATGCATATATATGCAGCGTTGGGTGAGTTTTGTAACATCGTGAGAAAAAGAGAAAACAGAAAAACAATAAAGAGAGGAATTAGAGGGTGCGAGACGCACCCTTGGCTATCAGTTTTTTGTGCACGTGCGTTCGTGCTATTTGATGTGATCGATCCTGATGGCAGAATTCCAACAATTGGGTGGTGCAACGATGTGGAGGATCAGGCGGTAGTCGTTCGGCGGAGCGACGGCGAGAAGGTGGCGAGGACACTGTCGTAAGCGAGGCGACAGGTGATTGTAGTTCTGCGGAATGACCAGGAGGAGGGCGACAGGGCTGTCGTCAGCAAGACGTTCGTGATCGTTGATGGTTATGGAGGTGCCGAAGTTGTGACACCGAGGAAATCATCGAGATCATCGTTGGAGGGTGCAAGGTGGAGATGGCGAAGTTGCGAGCCGTCATCGAGGTGTGCACATGAGTTTGGAAGCTGCGTCCAAGAGCTCAGGTCTGTGAATCTTCTGCTGCAGTTGAGATGCGTCACTAGCGGAGGAGAATTGCGAGTGAGAGCTGACGGAAAAAGGAATTCGTGCCTTGCGTTTCTGTTCGTGATCAAGGAGTTCCAGCGAGTTCATATACGATGAAGATGAGTTGCACGTATATGGCGAGTTGTGTTGCCGCTGGACAGGAGGTGTCGTTCGATAAGATGTGGCATCAGCGACACTGAGAAGATGTGAAGATGTGACGGGTGAAGAGATGCGTCTCCCCGTGTGCAAGAAACCGATGTGAAGATGAAGATCAACGTGAAGATGGACGCGGATCAGTTAAGTCGAGTTCCTGCATGAGGCTATGCGTTTAGTCGGCATGTAGCACGCTAAGATGTGACAGCGTGGCTGGTAGTCCAGATAATCGTTGGTTCCAGTCTACAAGTCGGCATGAAAAAGAAAATATGATGATGAAGTGGTGGACATCATCGTGACAAGAAGAGAGAAGTTGCGGTCTGGTAAGTTGTGTCACCGGAGGTAATCGGCATGACAAGATGAACAGGTGGTCGTTTGTGTGTCGTCGAGTAAAAAGTTGGATATTTGGATTAGGGGGTGAATGTTAGGTTAATCCAAACAAGTTTGTATTTGGCTAGAAGTGTGCTAGCTGTGTCTGGTTAAGATTAGTAGTGTGATCAGTGTTGCCGGTGATTAGATTAGGAAAGTTATGTACGTGCAACACCGAGAGTACTAGTCGTACGAGAGTTAGCATATAGATGGGAGTCCTAGTCCAGATAGTTGTTCGAGTGGTGACAAGTCCAGGTCAACGAACGAGTAGGTTTAGAATTGGTGTTTCGAGTCGGCTAATCTAGCCTGCTCCGGCGTTCAGGTTGATGCATATATATATGCAGCGTTGGGTGAGTTTTGTAACATCGTGAGAAAAAGAGAAAACAGAAAAACAATAAAGAGAGGAATTAGAGGGTGCGAGACGCACCTTGGCTATCAGTTTTTTGTGCACGTGCGTTCGTGCTATTTGATGTGATCGATCCTGAGGGCAGAATTCCAACAATTGGTATCTAGAGTAAGGTCGAGGTGAAGCTGCGCTTGCCCCGGGGTGGCGACCCTGCCAGCGCCTCGGGGCAAGCGATACAGTCGCTGGTGTAGCGACAAGGAGGAACGGGGAATACAGTGGCTGGTGTAGCGACGAGGAGGAGCGGGCGATATAGTCGTTGGGTGGTGCAACGATGTGGAGGATCAGGCGGTAGTCGTTCGGCGGAGCGACGGCGAGAAGGTGGCGAGGACACTGTCGTAAGCGAGGCGGCAGGTGATTGTAGTTCTGCGGAATGACCTGGAGGAGGGCGACAGGGCTGTCGTCAGCAAGACGTTCGTGATCGTTGATGGTTATGGAGGTGCCGAAGTTGTGACACCGAGGAAATCATCGAGATCATCGTTGGAGGGTGCAAGGTGGAGATGGCGAAGTTGCAAGCCGTCATCGAGGTGTGCACATGAGTTTGGAAGCTGCGTCCAAGAGCTCAGGTCTGTGAATCTTCTGCTGCAGTTGAGATGCGTCACTAGCGGAGGAGAATTGCGAGTGAGAGCTGACGGAAAAAGGAATTCGTGCCTTGCGTTTCTGTTCGTGATCAAGGAGTTCCAACGAGTTCATATACGATGAAGATGAGTTGCACGTATATGGCGAGTTGTGTTGCCGCTGGACAGGAGGTGTCGTTCGATAAGA
Organism: Triticum timopheevii; assembly: GCA_963921465.1. Taxonomy (NCBI): domain Eukaryota; kingdom Viridiplantae; phylum Streptophyta; class Magnoliopsida; order Poales; family Poaceae; genus Triticum; species Triticum timopheevii. Next base: position 150,967 of record CAWUFU020000066.1, on the reverse strand, counting down.
TGTGGCATCAGCGACACTGAGAAGATGTGAAGATGTGACGGGTGAAGAGATGTGTCTCCCCGTGTGCAAGAAACCGATGTGAAGATGAAGATCAACGTGAAGATGGACGCGGATCAGTTGAGTCGAGTTCCTGCATGAGTGTGACGCCCCCGATTCAATCGTACACTAATCATGCACGCAAACGTGTACGATCAAGATCAGGGACTCACAGGAAGATATCACAACAAAACTCTAAAAACAAAAATAAGTCATACAAGCATCATAATACAAGCCAGGGGCCTCGAGGGATCGAATACAAGTGCTCGATCATAGACGAGTCAGCGGAAGCAACAATATCTGAGTACAGACATAAGTTAAATAAGTTTGCCTTAAGAAGGCTAGCACAAACTGGGATACAGATCGAAAGAGGCGCGGGCCTCCTGCCTGGGATCCTCCTAACTACTCCTGGTCGTCATCAGCAGCCTGCACGTAGTAGTAGGCACCTCCAGGGTAGTAGTCGTCATCGACGGTGGCGTCTGGCTCCTGGACTCCAGCATCTGGTTGCGACAACCAGAAAGAAAGGAAAGAGGGAAAAGGGGGGAGAAAGCAACCGTGAGTACTCATCCAAAGTACTCGCAAGCAAGGAGCTACACTACATATGCATGGGTATATGTGTAAGGGGCCATATCAGTGGACTGAACTGCAGAATGCCAGAATAAGAGGGGGATAGCTAATCATGTCGAAGACTACGCTTCTGGCAGCCTCCATCTTGCAGCATGTAGAAGAGAGTAGACTGAAGTCCTCCAAGTAGCATCGCATAGCATAATCCTACCCGGCGATCCTCTCCTCGTCGCCCTGTGGAAGAGCGATCACCGGGTTGTCTGTGGAACTTGGAAGGGTGTGTTTTATTAACTATCCGGTTCTAGTTATCATAAGGTCAAGGTACAACTCCGGGTCGTCCTTTTACCGAGGGACACGGCTATTCGAATAGATAAACTTCCCTGCAGGGGTGCACCACATAACCCAACACGCTCGATCCCATTTGGCCGGACACACTTTCCTGGGTCATGCCTGGCCTCGAAAGATCAACACGTCGCAGCCCCACCTAGGCACAACAGAGAGGTCAACACGCCGGTCTAAATCCTATACGCGCAGGGGTCCGGGCCCATCGCCCATTGCACACATGCACGTTGCGAGGGCGGCCGGAAGCAGACCTAGCCTCCCTTATACAAGAGTAGGCGTTCCAGTCCAATCCGGCGCGCGCCGCTCCGTCGCTGACGTCAAGAAGGCTTCGGCTGATAGCACGACGCGGGGATACCCATAACTACTCCCGCGTAGATGGTTAGTGCGTACAGACCAAATGGCCAAACTCAGATCAAATACCAAGATCTCGTTAAGCGTGTTATTATGAAGCAACCGCGGACGCCGACCAGGGCCAGGCCCACCTCTCGCCTAGGTGGTCTCAACCTGCCCCGTCGCTCCGCCACAAAGTAACAGTCGGGGGCCGTCGGGAACCCAGGCCCACCTCTACCGGGATGGAGCCACCTGTCCTTTCAGCCCCCTCATCAGAATCACTTGCGGGTACTCTTCGAGCGGACCCGACTTTAGTCACCATCTTTATTATGTATATATGTATAGTATATACCCGTGATCACCTCCCGAGTGATCACGGCCCAATAGTATAGCAAGGCAGACTGACAAGAATGTAGGGCCAATGGTGATAAACTAGCATCCTATACTAAGCATTTAGGATTGCGGGTAAGGTATCAATGACTGTAGCAACAATGACAGGCTATGCAACAGAATAGGAGTAACCGAACAGTAACATGCTACACTACTCTAATGCAAGCAGTATAGAGAAGAATAGGCGATATCTGGTGATCAAGGGGGGGCTTGCCTGGTTGATCTGGCAAGAGAGAGGGGTCGTCAACTCCGTAGTCGAACTGGGCAGCAGCAGCGTCGGTCTCGTAGTCTACCGGAGAGAAGAGGGGGAAGAAACAATGAATTCAATGCAAACAGATGCATAACGATGCATGACAAAGCAATGTGTGATGCTAGGCGTGCCCTAACGCGGTATGAGGTAATACCGGTGAAGGGGGGAAACATCCGCGAAAGTATTCCCGGTGTTTCGCATTTTCGGACAAAGGAACCGGAGGGGGAAGGTTGCGTGTTCGGTATGCTAGGGGTGTGTGGCGGACGAACGGGCTGCGTATCCGGATTCGTTGTATTTTTCTGAGCAACTTTCATATAGAAAACATTTTCATCGGAGCTACGGTTTAATTACTATGAATTTCTAAAGGTTTAAACATTTTTTGAAATTAAATAAATTAACCGAAATGGAATATGACGTCAGCATGGCGTAAGAGTGACGTCAGCAGCCAACAGTTCGGTTGACTAGTCAAATTGACATGGGGGACCCATCTGTCATAGACAGTGGGTTAAACAGGGTTCAAACTAATCTAAATTCAGTTATTAAACTACTGGGCCCACCCGTCAGTGTCTAATTTAGGTTAACTAAACTAATTTAATTAATTCCTGGTAATTAGGGGGGTGGGCCCCACTGGTCAGTGGCTGGGGGTTGCCAAGTCAGCAGGGTTGACTGGTCAACCCAGTCAACTGGGGCCCGTGGGGCCCGTTAGCGGTGACCCTGGGGGTGGCCCCAGGTCGGCCACGTCGGATGCCGGCGCCGGAGTTGGCTTCGGCGAGCTAAAACACGGCGGAGGGCGCCGGCGAGCCTCGGGATTTCGCCACGGTGGCCCAAAACGGGTGTGGCTACTCCCGTTCGAAAGCTAACGACGTCGCGCGTCGCATGGAGCTACGGGTTGGTCTCGGGGATGACCGGAACCACGCCGGCGAGCAGCGGAGGCGGCGACTCGTACGGGTGGATGTCGGAGACGGCGGAGCAGCGTGCTATGGAGCAAAAGAAGAGGCTAGGCAGGCTCTATGTGCGCGGGCGAGCTAAACGGGCACCGGAGCGGGACCATTTGGTCGCCGAAAGCTCGTCGGCGATGAGCTCCAACGGTGATGGGCTCGGGCACGTACGAGGCGGCGACTACGAGCACGTTGGGGCGAGGAGAAGAGAGCGGAGAGGAAGGAGAGCTCACCATGGAGCACACAAGGAGGCTCGGTGGCGGTTTAGGAGCTGCAGGGGGCGGCGCCGGAGACGAAGAAGATCGATGACGGCCGGAGATGGAGACGAAGGGGATTCGATGCTGCGGGGCCTCCGAGCTCCAGCTGAGGCCACCAGCCGAAGGAGTCGACCCTAGCGAAGCTCACCGACAGGATCAGCGGCGCGGGGCCGCTGGTGGCCGCGGGGACGACGAAGACGCGGCGGATGCGCTCGGTGGAGAGGGAGAGAGCTCGAGGGAGAGGCGAGAGAGAGGGCAGAATGGAGGAGGCGTCCAGGGGAAGTGGATGAGGGGGATCTAGGAAAAGGGGAGCCCGAGGCGTCGCCCTTATCCACCTCGACGCCGGCGAGCGGGTGCGGTTGGGGCGCGCTCGGCGTGCGCATCGGGTCGGTGGAACAGGAGGGAGGGAAGAGCGGCCGGGGAGGGGGCGTGGGCCGACCTGCTGGGATGGGCCGAGGCCCAAGGGAAGGCCAGGGGCTTCTCTCTCGTTTTAGTTTAGTTTTCTGTTAGTTTGTCTTTTTTTGTTTTATTTCTTTTCTTCTTTTCTGTTTTATTAAATTTCGGTGTTTATGAAAAACCCAAGTTCTACCTAAAATATTTTTAATACTTATGCCACTACCACAATTAACTTGGCACCTAATATAAAATCATTTGTAATTGTTTATTATTTTATAAACATTTAACTAATTGTTTTTGCTATTTTTTTATTCATTTTGAGTATTTACATATTTTATACAAGTGTGGTTTCTCCACCATAATTACCTACGCATTATTTGGCACAACCAGAACATTTTATTTTTATTATTTGAAAACTTTTGTTGTTTGCCTATATTTTAAATTTGAATTTGAATCGCTTTGAACTAACACGAGTTTACCAACAGTAACCTAGGTGACGTGGCATCATTAGCGCAGGGTTACTGTGGCTTGATTACCCGGGCGTCACAATTCTCCTCCACTACAAGAAATCTCGTCCCGAGATTTGAGCGGTGGAGTAAGGGGGGGAAGGTGCTGGTAGCGAAAAACCTAACGAATCTTCTCGGTCTTGGCTGCCCTTCGAAGAGGTTGATCCCTTTCATTGATGTCTTCATTTCTCTGCTTCAAGTCACCATGATCAAGTCGTCATCCTTTCTTCGGGATCTCCATCGTCCTAACGCGACCAAGGGGAAAAACTCCGGAAGAATGCATCTCCACAAAGTTGGGCATCTGACGGTGAACTCAATGGGAAAAACACAAGGTACCCCACGAGTTGTATTCCAATGAATTCGTTGAGTGCAATATATGATGGTACCAAAGTTTCAAATGGGTAGGCAATCATTCGATGCCTAGAAAGAAGCTGAAATGGGGGCTTGAACAACGAGAATAACATGGTGCTTGATTCCAGGATGAATAATGGTATAGAATTTAGCTCGTGAATCACATACGAAGCCAGGTGCAAGGATACATTAGAATCCGGGTTGTAAAGAAGAGTCAGGTTTCGATCCAGTGGACCTGCGGGTTATGGGCCCACCATGTGGGTTGAAAGTAGGAAGGGTGGTGACATCTTGCACAGTCGTGACAGGGAGGCATGTCATTGAATAGCTGGTCAGCTATGTCGGCAACAACGTAAGTACCAAGGACGGGGAACGAAGAAAGCAATTTTCCTGCTTGATGAACGAGGCGAACCAATTGGCAAAGTTATCACCCATCGGTGGTTATCGGAATGTCATCAACAATAGTAACAGGATCTTACAGACAGAATGGTACAACAAGGTGCCTACCAAAACAGGGAATTTTCTCTGGTTAGTTAAGTCAGATTCAGGAAAGGTTAAACAAAAGAATGAAAAGGAAAACGCGATTATCAGATTAAACAGAACAATGGAAAGGAAAATTGTGTTTACACACAATTATTAGGAGTATATCCTTCCCATGTACAAGCAGAACACGGCATACAGGGTAGGAGAGCAAGTACCCAACCATTCAGATAGGAGGCAAGGATTAATCAAGATGTTACCCATACAACGGTGTTTGGATAGCTGACCAAGAAACATTTAGCATCGCGCCTCCAATGTTCTTGTTGAAGAGCAGATTGTCATAATCATGCTTTGAGGTAGCCATGATCTGGGGTTTCAATCAAGGGCCAGACTTTGGATACACAAATGATCCATCAGGAGCAACTTATAAAATAGGTCTTACAATTTCCTCCAGGAAGGATGGTTATCTTGCAAAAGAAATTATAATGATAGATCCTCCGGCCGGGGGGGGGGGGGGGGTGCTAGGCATGACATCATGTTATCGGGTCATCAAAGGACCAACATCATAACTCTTGGAAAGTTGTCCCAACTATCATATCTGACCGAGATTCATATCCGATTGGTGTCATGATACCTCAGACTCAGGGTGTCCGAGAGGAAAAGGTGCAACACAAATCGACGAAATGACATTGCGAGATTCTCGGGAAATGAACTATGGAAGCGAGTTCCGAAACTAGAGTTCATCAATAAACCAAGGAGAGGATGAGGGGGTGGCTGATGGACTCAGCGACAATTCATCGAGAATTCCAAACAGATGGATTTCCACAATAAGGTGAACAAGAAGATGACAATTGTCAATTCAAATGATGTAATGTTGTATGCTCGAGGAAAACATACACCATCCATCTTTAGTTGAAAGGTGTGCCCGGAATATGACCTTGGGCAGCAAGATCAATGTTAAAGTGATGATTCAGTAACCAACAGTCTAAGAACGAACTATCGATCGTTAATTTCAAAGTAATAGGGTTGCTAGAAGTATAGAACTCAAGAAGCATCGTTAACATAATAGTATCCCGGTTAAAAAAAACACGAGGACCAAGGAAGAACGGTGATGGTGATAAGTATCATCTTATCGTGAATTTCTAAGAGGTGGAGCAATCCCCACAACATTCTCGACAGAAAAGACAGTAATACTTCAAGGCAGAACACATCACTAGCTAGAGAGCAAGTTTTATTCGTAATGTGGACAAGTTCGCGATGAAAGGAAGTCATGGGTGTTGTCGATGATAATAAAAATCATCGAGGGCAAGGAGGGTATTTCTCATCATGAACACGGTTTACATCTCGGAATAAGTCAAAGTGTTGAAGGTGATCTGACACATTTGCCGAGATGTTTCAAGATGATGCAATCAAACACAATGGCAACAAGCAAGGAAATGACGAAGTGGCAAGTTATAGGATCAATATATAAGATGCAAGCTCGGAACCAAAGTTTCCTTTCAAGACAGGCAACATGATGTTGAAAGCTCGACGTAAGTCGTGCTCACACACTGAAAAATTCATGCACCAGAGAAGGATGCGGTAGCACAGTTAAAGATAGCAAGACCAAGATGCAGCTGATAGTCTAGGAATGACCAGATTGGGTTCAGAATTTCCCAGTAAAAATACTAGGGGTATTTGATTTATAGTGCGGAATAATTTCACTAGTCGGTGTCAACCCAGAACACGTAGAGTGATTACGACAAGGAAAGACATTACTTCAACAAAGTTAGTAAGATGTGGTGCAAAGGCGAGACATCTTCGAGATACCAGGGGGTAATACTCAAAGGTAGAACATGATAGAAGTAGAACCGGGTCATTGATCTATGACAGTAGGTACTTCAACCTTGCCAAAAATAGACGAGGTAATGGAATGGATTCCCATCAGATATATCAGATCAGGACAGCATGGTCGGAACCATAATTGTAAGGAATCAATTTCAAGAATACCGAAAGAATCATACAGATGGATAATCATTTTGCAAGAAGCTTCCGAGACGGTCTACATCATTTTCATGGGCATGAACACAAAGTTCAAGGTCGACTCCCACTTCTTTAATGCATATCATTTCATTCGCTTCTCACGTTCGATGAAGTTGCAGTGTTGAAATTTTATCTGGCGAAGCACCAGAAGAGTATGATTCGTGAAAACTTTCGGGTTCACACGGTTTAGAGAAGGCATATGTTCAACCCATAGGGGCTTCTTAGAAACATATACCACAAGTTTCAAGAGTAAATAACACAAGCCCGAAAGCAGAGCATGGTTGGCCAAGAAGAGGATACAACTTAACAAAGGCATTATGTATCAGGGGAAGAACTCACAAAGTGATCAAATGTGAAGGACACTGTTGGATAATAATCCAACAGTGGATATGGCGACCCACAATGGAGCTGATGTGAGTATCGATACCCAATCAGAGGAAGAAAGAATGCAAATGCATTGGTTTATAGAACATCTGAGTAATTCAACGTTTAAATAGCAAAGGAATTATGATTTTCAAATCAAGGGATCAGGAGCAAATGCTCTGATCAAGGATGGATAAGTTGAATAGACTTAGGGGTACAATCGACGGCAATTTGATTGGTCGATAACCAGCTCATGTTTAAAATGACGTCTGAGCTGGGAGGATGAATTCTAGGATCTGATTGAGGATGGCGAGAATTCACAACATTTTGAATCAACGGACTCAAAATGATAATGACAAGGGATGCCAATAAGATTATAGATTTATGGGATTAACCATAATGCAAGCAAGTAAGAATTTCAAGAGCAATAGGCTACACAGGATTTTCGAAAGTTCAAATAGTATTTTGAATACTTTTGTGAAATACATGAGTCGACTGGGGAGGAGCAAATATCCGGTGAGTGCTAGAAATTATCCATAGTGGTATTCATGTGGCAAAGAACAACAAGGCAGTAAGCTCAAGGATTCTCGGAACAACAGAGAGAATTTCGGGATATCTTGTAATAACAAGATCAACTGGGAAGCATTGTATGAATGGCGAGTATACGTGGTTATCCATAGGGGTTTATCGATGGAAGGGAATTGCAAATCGATGCAATAAAGTCTTAAGAGAACATCGAAGAGTATCTCGAAATCTTCTGGTGCAGTCGGTGATCATATGGACTGAAGGGCCTCTCCGGGAGAAAGTATTTTCGAGAACCTAAAGTTAGATTTTAGTAAAAAACATTTATCCCGAGTAGGAGAGAGTTCAGAGCCCCAGAGTAAAGTTCGAGGAGTAAAAGATCCTAATACCACCCAATGGCGACGTGTGCCGGTAAGACACACAGCCATGTTAGTAAAAGTTTTTGCAATGTCTAGACTCAACTTCGGCCAAGGAGTTGGAAGGGGGATTCCTACAGGCAGTCGGCTCTGATACCAACTTGTGACACCCCCGATTCAATCGTACACCAATCATGCACGCAAACGTGTACGGTCAAGATCAGGGACTCACGGGAAGATATCACAACACAACTCTAAAATCAAAAATAAGTCATACAAGCATCATAATACAAGCCAGGGGCCTCGAGGGCTCGAATACAAGTGCTCGATCATAGACGAGTCAGCGGAAGCAACAATATCTGAGTACAGACATAAGTTAAACAAGTTTGCCTTAAGAAGGCTAGCACAAACTGGGATACAGATCGAAAGAGGCGCAGGCCTCCTGCTTGGGATCCTCCTAACTACTCCTGGTCGTCGTCAGCAGCCTGCACGTGGTAGTAGGCACCTCCAGGATAGTAGTCGTCATCGACGGTGGCGTCTGGCTCCTGGACTCCAGCATCTGGTTGCGACAACCAGAAAGAAAGGAAAGGGGGGAAAGGGGGGAGAAAGCAACCGTTAGTACTCATCCAAAGTACTCGCAAGCAAGGAGCTACACTACATATGCATGGGTATATGTGTAAGGGGCCATATCAGTGGACTGAACTGCAGAATGCCAGAATAAGAGGGGGATAGCTAATCCTGTCGAAGACTACGCTTCTGGCAGCCTCCGTCTTGCAGCATGTAGAAGAGAGTAGACTGAAGTCCTCCAAGTAGCATCGCATAGCATAATCCTACCCGGCGATCCTCTCCTCGTCGCCCTGTGGAAGAGCGATCACCGGGTTGTCTGTGGAACTTGGAAGGGTGTGTTTTATTAAGTATCCGGTTCTAGTTATCATAAGGTCAAGGTACAACTCCGGGTCGTCCTTTTACCGAGGGACACGGCTATTCGAATAGATAAACTTCCCTGCAGGGGTGCACCACATAACCCAACATGCTCGATCCCATTTGGCCGGACACACTTTCCTGGGTCATGCCCGGCCTTGGAAGATCAACACGTCGCAGCCCCACCTAGGCACAACAGAGAGGTCAACACGCCGGTCTAAATCCTATGCGCGCAGGGGTCCGGGCCCATCGCCCATTGCACACCTGCATGTTGCGAGGGCGGCCGGAAGCAGACCTAGCCTCCCTTATACAAGAGTAGGCGTTCCAGTCCAATCCGGCGCGCGCCGCTCCGTCGCTGACGTCAAGAAGGCTTCGGCTGATACCACGACGCTGGGATACCCATAACTACTCCCGCGTAGATGGTTAGTGCGTATAGACCAAATGGCCAGACTCAGATCAAATACCAAGATCTCGTTAAGCGTGTTATTATGAAGCAACCGCGAACGCCGACCAGGGCCAGGCCCACCTCTCGCCTAGGTGGTCTCAACCTGCCCTGTCGCTCCGCCACAAAGTAACAGTCGGGGGCCGTCGGGAACCCAGGCCCACCTCTACCGGGATGGAGCCACCTGTCCTTTCAGCCCCCTCATCAGAATCACTTGCGGGTACTCTTCAAACGGACCCGACTTTAGTCACCATCTGTATTATGTATATATGTATAGTATATACCCGTGATGACCTCCTGAGTGATCACGGCCCAATAGTATAGCAAGGCAGACTGACAAGAATGTAGGGCCAATGGTGATAAACTAGCATCCTATACTAAGCATTTAGGATTGCGGGTAAGGTATCAATGACTGTAGCAACAATGACAGGCTATGCAACAGAATAGGAGTAACCGAACAGTAACATGCTACACTACTCTAATGCAAGCAGTATAGAGAAGAATAGGCGATATCTGGTGATCAGGGGGGGGCTTGCCTGGTTGCTCTGGCAAGAGAGAGGGGTCGTCAACTCCGTAGTCGAACTGGGCAGCAGCAGCGTCGGTCTCGTAGTCTACCGGAGAGAAGAGGGGGAAGAAACAATGAATTCAATGCAAACAGATGCATAACGATGCATGACAAAGCAATGTGTGATGCTAGGCGTGCCCTAACGCGGTATGAGGTAATACCGGTGAAGGGGGGAAACATCAGGGAAAGTATTCCCGGTGTTTCGCGTTTTCGGACAAAGGAACCGGAGGGGGAAGGTTGCGTGTTCGGTATGCTAGGGGTGTGTGGCGGACGAACGGGCTGCGTATCCGGATTCGTTGTATTTTTCTGAGCAACTTTCATATAGAAAACATTTTCATCGGAGCTACGGTTTAATTACTATGAATTTCTAAAGGTTTAAACATTTTCTGAAATTAAATAAATTAACCGAAATGGAATATGACGTCAGCATGGCGTAAGAGTGACGTCAGCAGCCAACAGTTCGGTTGACTAGTCAAATTGACATGGGGGACCCACCTGTCATAGACAGTGGGTTAAACAGGGTTCAAACTAATCTAAATTCAGTTATTAAACTACTAGGCCCACCCGTCAGTGTCTAATTTAGGTTAACTAAACTAATTTAATTAATTCCTGTTAATTAGGGGGGTGGGCCCCACTGGTCAGTGGCTGGGGGTTGCCAAGTCAGCAGGGTTGACTGGTCAACCCAGTCAACTGGGGCCCGTGGGGCCCGTTGGCGGTGACCCTGGGGGTGGCCCAGGTCGGCCACGTCGGATGCCGGCGCCGGAGTTGGCTTCGGCGAGCCAAAACACGGCGGAGGGCGCCGGCGAGCCTCGGGATTTCGCCACGGTGGCCCAAAACGGGTGTGGCTACTCCTGTTCGAAAGCTAACGACGTCGCGCGTCGCATGGAGCTACGGGTTGGTCTCGGGGATGACCGGAACCACGCCGGCGAGCAGCGGAGGCGGCGACTCGTACGGGTGGATGTCGGAGACGGCGGAGCAGCGTGCTACGGAGCAAAAGAAGAGGCTAGGCAGGCTCTACGTGCGCGGGCGAGCTAAACGGGCACTGGAGCGGGACCATTTGGTCGCCGTAAGCTAGTCGGCGATGAGCTCCCGCGGTGATGGGCTCGGGCACGTACGAGGCGGCGACTACGAGCACGTTGGGGCGAGGAGAAGAGAGTGGAGAGGAAGGAGAGCTCACCGTGGAGCACACAAGGAGGCTCGGTGGCGGTTTAGGAGCTGCAGGGGGCGGCGCCGGAGACGAAGAAGATCGATGACGGCCGGAGATGGGGACGAAGGGGATTCGATGCTGCAGCGCCTCCGAGCTCCAGGTGAGGCCACCAGCCGAAGGAGTCGACCCTGGCGAAGCTCACTAACAGGATCAGCGTGCGCGGGGCCGCCGGTGGCCGCGGGGACGACGAAGACGCGGCGTCAGATGTGCTCGGTGGAGAGGGAGAGAGCTCGAGGGAGAGGCGAGAGAGAGGGGAGAATGGAGGAGGCGTCCAGGGGGAGTGGATGAGGGGGATCTAGGAAAAGGGGAGCCCGAGGCGTCGCCCTTATCCACCTCGACGCCGGCGAGCGGGTGCGGTTGGGGCGCGCTCGGCATGCGCATCGGGTCGGTGGAATAGGAGGGAGGGAAGAGCGACCGGGGAGGGGGCGTGGGCCGACCTGCTGGGATGGGCCGAGGCCCAAGGGAAGGCCAGGGGCTTCTCTCTCGTTTTAGTTTAGTTTTCTATTAGTTTGTCTTTTTCTGTTTTATTTCTTTTCTTCTTTTCTGTTTTATTAAATTTCGGTGTTTATGAAAAACCCAAGTTGTACCTAAAATATTTTTAATACTTATGCCACTACCACAATTAACTTGGCACCTAATATAAAATCATTTGTAATTGTTTATTATTTTATAATCATTTAACTAATTGTTTTTGCTATTTTTTATTCATTTTGAGTATTTACATATTTTATACAAGTGTGGTTTCTCCACCATAATTACTTACGCATTATTTGGCACAACCAGAACATTTTAGTTTTATTATTTGAAAACTTTTGTTGTTTGCCTATATTTTAAATTTGAATTTAAATCGCTTTGAACTAACACGAGTTTACCAATAGTAACCTAGGTGACGTGGCATCATTAGCGCAGGGTTACTGTAGCTTGATTACCCGGGCGTCACAATGAGGCTATGCGTTTAGTCGGCATGTAGCACGCTATGATGTGACAGCGTGGCTTGTAGTCCAGATAATCGTTGGTTCCAGTCTACAAGTCGGCATGAAAAAGAAAATATGATGAAGTGGTGGACATCATCGTAACAAGAAGAGAGTAGTTGCGGTTCGGTAAGTTGCGTCACCGGAGGTAATCGGCGTGACAAGATGAACAGGTGGTCGTTTGTGTGTCGTCGAGTAAAAAGTTGGATATTTGGATTAGGGGGTGAATGTTAGGTTAATCCAAACAAGTTTGTATTTGGCTAGAAGTGTGCTAGCTGTGTCTGGTTAAGATTAGTAGTGTGATCAGTGTTGCCGGTGATTAGATTAGGAAAGTAATGTACGTGCAACACCGAGAGTACTAGTCGTACGAGAGTTAGCATATAGATGGGAGTCCTAGTCCAGATAGTTGTTCGAGTGGTGACAAGTCCAGGTCAACGAACGAGTAGGTTTAGAATCAAGAGATATGAACGGGAGGGATGGCTGAGCCTCCTCAGAGCTCAGTGATTTTGGGCCGTCGGATCGGCTCCTTGATGCGTTCTTGTCCGTCCGATCGAGCTCTGGAGAAGCCTGGGCCGTTGGATCCGGAAGAAACACTGCTGGAATGAATAGTAATGGCAACATATTGTAAATACCATGCCCCCACCAGGGCATTTTGGTAATTTCGCGTGGTGGGGGTATAAAAGGGCCGGCTCCCCTGGTGAACCCTAGCCTCCTCCTCTCCCCACACTCGCGCCCCCTCCCTCGCCCGCCCCGCCCCGCTCGCCCGCCTTTCCCCGCCCCGCCGCCTCGCCCACCCCGCCCCGCCGTCCCGCCTCGCCCGTCCCGCTCGCCGTCTTCTTTCCCCTTCCCAGCCGCGCGCCCCGCCGCAACGCCGCCTCCTCCTCCTGCGGTCGCTCGTCCCTCCTCCTCCACCCAACCCCTAACCCTAGCAGCTCCCGCCGTCGCCGCCGTCTACTTCGCCCAGCCTGCCGGACCGCCTCCGTCCACTTCCCCAGCGTCGTCGCGGTCGTCCTCGCCTGCACACGGCAAGAGGAGCGCCCCCACCCTCTCCTCTCCTCCTCCACTCATCACGAGCCAGGACAGGGAGGGCCACCGTGGCCGGGCAGGTCAGGCGTCACGTCCAGATCACCGAGGAGCCGCCCGCAAGGTCCACGGGGTGCAGCCTTGCAGGGGCGCATCGGGCTGGGCCTCCTCTATTTCCAATGAGTTCATTCCCATCCTCCTCCTCCTCTCTGATCTACTCTACCTCTCACCCTCTACTGTTCTTCCTTCTCTCTCAGATTTGGTGCAGCAGCCGCTGTCTGTCAAGTTCTTGGTGGAGATGCAGCTGATGCTCAAAGCGATTCATCAGGGAGGACCCCCGCCAGTAGAGGGATGGCTTCTTCCAAAGGCTCAGGTGAATTTCTTCTCTTCCTTCGTTTCTTCTTCTTTAGCACAAGAATCATTTCACATTGTTTTGACCGAAGGTTTGCTTCTATATCAATTTAAGGTATTGTTATTGAACTACAAGATAATGTTGTTGGTCTTCCCAGAATGAAAAAAGTGTTTTTGACACTGCCATCGAAGGGGTCTTCAGCGCTTTAACCACTGAAGGTATTTGCATTAGTGTTTGCTTGGGTTCAAGCATTCAGTCATTGCACTGACCAAATGAATTACTTACTGTGCATAATACCTAATTCATGTGCTATTATCCGGTTAAGTTAATGTGTTCTCCTGTTACATTTTAGAACCAAGATTTTTTGTTAGATTGAACCTCCAATATATGGGAAACTCATTCTATTTTTTTCTAGCTTCTGAAGATTCTATCAAAGCATGTGGTTAGCATCATATACATAACAGTTACAACCCCATTATCTGTTTAGTACCACAAGTAATCCATCCTGGATTCTGCCATTAGCAAAGTTTAAACACAAGATATCTAAAATGATAGTTCAGTAAGAAACATTGATAAGCATTTTTTGTCCTCTCTTCTAAATGGTGAAAGACACTACAATACAAGATTTGAAGTGACGTAACATAATTCTTTGAAGTTTGGAAACACCATCTGCTACCCTACCACTTTGTTGTTCTAGGTTTTATTATTTGTAGCTTTGTATGCTGCTGCTGCTGCCACTACTGTATGCTTAACCCATATGTATACTTGTTGTGTAGAAAGGCCATCCATGGTTTATGGCAGGAGACCTGAAGAAGAACAAGCAACTTTATCTAAAAATGGAAGAGCTAGCTAGCACCATAGAGCCCCAGTCCACCTCCAAGATCAAGTTCTATACGTAATTCACCGATAGTGGTATGATGCTTCTCCTGCCTTTTTATTAAGATGAACATGCTTTGTTTGGTTAACTGAATGAGGCATCTCAAAATAATTCTGAGAGATTCTCGTTTGGAGCTTCACTAAGAGCCAAACATAGGTACAAGTGTTTTCCTTCGCCCAATCCAATGGATTTTTCTTAGGACCTGTGGGCATAAAAAACCCACTCCCCCCTCTTTTGGAACCTTTTCATTCTCACTGAATATTGACGGCTCTGTCTTGGATGGTCACTCTTTGAGTGATAACCAGAGGAGCTTGACTTCAGTGGTGGGAATTGATCATTATTTGGCTGACCAATGCTCAAAAACAAACTGTGCCTCACACCATTTGGATTTCAGATTCTTAACTGATTTTCTATGATATAATATAAGGAAATAGTCATCTGCAGATATACTAATGTAGCGCTTTACCTTGCTGCTTCCCACTGAAGTTTCTGCTTTTATATTTCAGAAAGTAGAGGAATATGAAGCAGTAAATATAATGTTGGTCCATAGAGCCCTACTTTTTCATTCGTTCACTGGTAAGTCTACTTCACTCTATGTATGGTAACACACATTATATCATTTTATTGGGTCATACTTAATATATGACACCATGAAGGAAACAGATCAATTTGTGCTCTGAAGGATGAGTTCATATTATAGATATGATTATGATTCCATTATCAACCTCACAATCTGGTTTCTTACTTTTGCTAGATGCTTGATGTTTCTTCAATCGGAAACTTGATCTCTTAGTTCGCTTCTTAGTCAGTTAGGCACGGTAATTGGTAATATATATGATGTTTGTTTTGATGCATGCATTTTGTTGCCATGATCCAACATTCCTATTGTGCAGGATGCTTGATGTTTCTCATTAGTTGGAAAGAGTGCTAGATGCTTGTTGTTTCTCTTTAACCGGAAACTGTGCTAGATGCTTGATGTTTCTCTTTAAACAAAAGTCTTGAGCTTTTGTTTTTATCTAAAGACATTTTCTGTGTTCTTCGTATATTGATGTTCAGGCCAAATCCGACTAGACTCTGCTCTACTTCGCAATTATCATGAGAGAAAGTAACAAAAAATTGATTGGTTTTGTGCATTATGTTGCCATGATCCAACATTTTTACAAAAATTAATTGAGTGCCATGTTGTGCTAGATGGTTGATGTTTCTCTTTAATCATAAACCTTTTTTTCTTCTAAACATCTCTCTCTCTCTCTCGGCTCAGGAATAAATGGTCTTGTGTGCCTTGCTTGGATAGGCTCTCCCATCCCTGATGGTCTAGACTTGGGTGATCGCTCAGGGATGAAAATAAAGGCCAACTACAATAGCATGTCTTACAAAAACATTTGTCATGTTGTGAATATGACTGCTATGTTTTTAAACAGGAAGAATTTTGTAGTTTCAGACTGGCATCAAAGCCGAGGTGAGCCCCCTCCTCCTTTCTGTGAATCTTTTTTCTTTGGGAGATGCCATCTTCTCTTGACTCGGCCTTCGTCCATGGACAGGTTGGAGCGGTGATAGCGGCTGCAGTGGGACGGACGGTAGCAACAATAAGCAGTTCCTCATCCATGCCTCCAACAAAAAGGGTCATCTGGTGACGAACACCTCCTCCTTCTCTTCTCTGTATGTGCTACTCCCATCTATCGATTCAGTTTCCTCTGACCACGACAAGGGTCTACGTTGAGCTATATATACTATATAGTACAGTTTACATTCTTTGTTCTCCTGTTGCCACTAACTAAATCTTTGTGTTTCTTCTTCCTTTTGATCAGGGCCCTATGCTACCATCGCTTGAGATGATAGTAGTGTGAGCTATTCACAAGGTAATTTCACATTCTCTGAAAAGTAGGTGTCTACTATTGGTGTCAAGATCTTGCTCCAAATTCCCACGATCTAATTAGTGTCCTATACAGAACAACACCTTTGGGTTTTGGCTAATCTCCCAATGGTTTCTAAATGGCAATCTTGCCTGACCATTGACTTTTTTTAGTTCTGCCTTAAAAGAGTATCTCCATGAAAATATATAACATGATGGTCTTGGATTTCTTATGGGAATGATAATTTGTATATGATCATATCTGGTCATGTGTATTTTATTGGTGCAAGTATGGCATATATCTGTAGCGTTAGGGCGCCACTGGTACAGAAAGGGTAAATGTCAGTACTCTTAGGACTAAAGAGGTCTCTTCTAAGATGGACATATGAGTCTCATGTGCCCCTGCTCAATTAAGACTTTAGAAGTAATCAGACTTGCTTTCTTTTTCTTCCTGCACTTAGTGTGTGCACATATTTGTTAATTGTTTATCACTTAGCTGAATAGCAATGCATTGGCTATGCTAGCTTATAATGGGTGCAAACTAGCTGGACCGGAGGAAGCATGAGACTAAATTGTCCATGCCTCTACAGTTCAAATTTTACTCTTAAACGTGGGAGCTCAAATCCCACTACAGATGCAACAAGAGTTGTTCCATAAATACACATGAGAACTACAGAAACATAAGTTAGATAGTTCCATAAGAATACCAATTCTTCTGCTAGCTGGCTCGAGCATGCGAGACCTCTTGTGGTCGGCTGACACCTCTTCTACACTGTGTGCATACATTCACTTGATTTTTATTTTTTTAATGCTCCCCTCATGTTATTAGGAACATGTAGCTACAGGGTTTTGGTTAAAATCTGATACAATTATGCAAAACCATAGAAGATTCTGAAAGACTAAGTGGTGTGTAATTCTCTGTTCCGTAAAAGATTCATTGATCCCTGTACTTTTGACCAAATTATTCTCGCGGCATCTTCCGTGTATTCCCTTTCTCATGATTTGTGATTCTCAATTCTGCCAGCTCTATCGAGACATGGAACCGAAGCCGTGAGGCTGACATCATCATTTTGTCAGACTAAGTGTGGAGTTGCAAGGTACTCTATTGGCAATTGCACAGATCTGCATCAACTATCATCACAAGTAGAGCATTTCCGTGCTCTTAAATCAATCTATTAGGGGAAAATCAAAGGCTTTTGTCCCTATTAGTTATTTTTGTTTTATTGTATGTGGGCATCTTATCTATCTATAACATGTGATGTGTGCAACTGTAAAAATGTTTGGCTATAATAGCAATTCTTTTTTATGCATGTTCTCATACATATTGGCTATGCTTACTGCTGAAATGACGTCTATATTTTCTTTTACATGTCACCTTTATACCTTTGCATCCCCTGGACCTATGTAATATAAATTTCTACAATTTCTACTTAATCAAAGGGATCCCTTATACATTTGCAGTTATAGGGGAACCTTGTTGCTGGGTTTTATAGACATGAAAAAAATCAACGATGGTAGTAATATCTTGCACCACTATTCGTATCCACCTTCTAAACAGTGTCCTGGCTGGTGTACCCATTAACCACGACATCTGCCCTACCATGTTTGATGTGGTCGTGAAATTTATCTTGGTCAGGCCGCGTGACATCATCCAACGTGCGACGAGACTTGCTCAGCACATGGTTAGAAACATGCAAATTCTGGTTTCTGGTTTCAGGTTACTGAAAATTCTGGTTTCCTGTAACTATCAGGTGGTCTGATGCAGGTTCATGAGGTACTTTGTGAAATATACTTGCTTTTTCCTTATGTATGCCTAGATTATTTATTTGCTTCAGCTACACTTTTTTGGGATGATCTGGGATTAATAAATGTTGAACTAAGAAGATACGTCATGTGTCTCTATATGATTATTCCATATCAAAAAAATTAAGAGTACATCAGCTGTACTGAATGGTTATAAATATGACTTTTACCACTATCTGAATTAACCGATGGAACTTATATTGTGCTGGAGAGAGATATCTGAATACTATCAGCTATTACACACAATTAAGAAGAAAGCTTAATGTTTATCTATGATGGTATATAAGAGCTAGAAAGTAAAATATTGAAAATCATAAATCAATGATAGATAGAATCGTAGGTAATTAAAATAACCAGGTGTTGTTTCTTTTCTTATAGTACTGGAAGTTTTGTTAGTGCCATGCATCTTCATAAACAGATGCGATATTTTCCAATTGAAAGGTAGCAATGTCTAAAGTTAAATGGTTTCCATATAGTTAAGTTTAGTGTTTGGCTAATGATTATTTTAAGTTTAATGGCCTGGTAACTGATGCACATTTGTTTTCATTCTTTGTCCTGAAAAATTGTTGCATGCTCGTGTTGTGTGCATACATGTAAGGTTCATGCACCTTGTGTTCTTTCAGGTTATTGTCAACAGAAGCAGTTCATAGATAGGGATTAGAGGAAGCAGCTTATAAATGGGGACAATGTTGTTACTGTTTCTTTTCCTTATATTTGCGGGGATGCCAGGGCTGACTGCCTTGTGCGTACCATGGCGAGGAGTAGCAATAGTATGTCGGTTCAGTCATAATGGCAATGTTCTTTGTTGTCTTGTATTATTCAACCACATATGTTTGCCTCTTTCTAATGGCCACTGTAACTTGAAAATTTGCAGTGCCATATTTGCTCCCTCTAGCGAGCACCACGGAGGAGGTGAGGGGCCATTAGGGAGTAAATAAAACATTTGATGAGTGCTGCATGCCCGCGCGCGTTGTCGGAGAGGTCAGATCACTGCAGTTTTGTGGTACCACAAAAATCGTTTTATTTTCCTTAATTGTAACTCTAAATTATGTCCAGATCACCCATGTATATTTTCCTTCATGGATAGTGTATTCTCATTTTTCAACTAGACAAATTTTATCCTTTGAATTACTGCAATACATTAAGTTGGCACGAACAATTCTATTTAAAGATATACTATCCGAGGCGTGAAAAAGAAGATGGCGTAGGTTGATGGTCTAGCTATTTTATAATCCCTTTTATTGAGATCAGATGAAGTTTAGTCTGGTCTTGCTCTGAATTTCTCTCCATTGTTTGGTATCCAAATTAGCGTTAGGTTTCAGATAGCAGATTAATTGATGAGCGGCACACATGATCATGATGAGCGGCACACATGAGCACATACAGTTCTTTGAGCAAACACACACACACACACACACACACACACGCACACACACACGCAAACACAGACACAGACGTGCACAGATTTTTGAGGTACTCACAAACATGAAGCACGTACTTTGTTGTTCAGTAAAATATGCGTTAGAACTTTTTTTTTTCTTACCAGATAATTTAGCAGGCATACATGAACAAATGAGAAATGAGTGATTCTAACATGAGAAGATGAGGGATGACATATGCCTACTCGTCATGAAGCATATCAGCATGTGGATTAATAATAGAAGGGGAAGGAAACTTGCTTCTCTGCGTTTTTATTATAGTTTAAAAGGGCAAATTGTCGACATTCTAAATGTTAGGAAAGGAACCTACAGAGTCCATGTGTAAGTATGTGATTCAGATTAATGCTCTGAAAGTATTTAACTTGCTTACTAATAATCCACACTCGAATGTATTAATACTCACACAGAAGTAGACAGGCCATGGCTAGCAGCAAATGTATATGCCAATTTATGATGTTTTTCACATGATAATAACACTATCAGCATGCTAATTATATGTTGTGGAGGTGGCGAGGTACTAGATCCGCTATTATCATAGTTCCGATTGTAAAACAGAATACATCCAGAGCTGACCGAGATAGACCAGCAACCATTACCATCGACAATGCCTTTTCAGGTTTTCCCTTGTATTAAACTGCGGGTTACGCTCGCTATTGGTTCGGTGTCCAAACAGTTTCATGTCAGATTTAGTAGTATAATTAGGTGACAGAAGAAATTAGACAAAGGCCGGTTTGATCCATACACATATGGACTGACAACGACAACCAAATCTTTAGATAGGAAAAAATAGCTAAACATGGTTATAAAGTTTGGGCTGTTTTTTGGACTGAAGAAATATGACGTCTGCTGTAGCTCTAAATGCTTACTGTTCTCTTTCCTTGGCAATGTTTGTGCCTGCTGATTTGGTGTGTGGCTCCGGTGAGGGCAGGCAGGATGAGAAGGAAGCAGAGAGGCGAGATGTGATATGAACCACCAATCGCCTCTCCGGCGACTAGGCCTTCTCCCTCATCCTCAGCCCCGCCGCTGCCGCTGACGCCTTCGGGAGTAGGGGAGGCATCAGTGACGTTGCCAACAAGGCAGCGGTGAGCGCCCTCTCCGCTGTTCACCTTTTTTGCTCGCTGAGTGTCGGGCCATGGCTCATGTATGTTGATTCTCTTGTGCTACGCAGGTTGTGGTTGGGGTTTAGCACCAGGTTCCTCGCTGCTGCATCTGCTGGGAAACACTGCTATGCCTGTTGTCCGGTGGCGGGGTTTGGGCATGCGGTGGGTACTCCTTCGGATTGGCATGGATGCCTCCGTGCTTAGAGTGTGTTGTACCTACAGGTTCCCAGGTTCGTCCCTTCCTCTTTGTGGTGGTCCGGGAAGGTAGAATTTTCTTAACTGATCTAGGTGTTGTGAAATGCTCAGTAAGTACTAATATAATTAGGATTTTTGGTTCCATTACGATAGAAATCCCAAGAACCAACTTTCTTGATTTTGATCTTGGGTAAAGAATATCATGTTGTTATGTTTGGAAGGCATTGATTGCTTTGTTTTACATTTAGCGTTTGGCATGATCCATGTTGATGATGTTTAGTAGAAGACTGCGGTAGAGAGGTTGTGTTTTGGTGCTTTGGATGGATCCAGCTACCGATTTACCAATGCTATTGTTTGTGGTCTCATGCCTCTCTATCATGATTCTCCCAATCTAAAATAGAGAAACATTACTTTGTTTGACAGGGTTTGTCTACACTTATCTTTAAGGCTACAACCTGGAGTCTCATGGAGGTGTGAAGATGATACCCAAGTAGTCTAGGACATTGCTTTGTTAGGGGTTCGCCTATGTACAAGAATGACATGTTTCTTTCCCATGTAATATATTGTGATTTTTTTTGCTCAACATCATCTGGACTATGTATCTTTGTATGGTAGTAACGGTATCCTGCTTTTTGGTTTGGACCTGAGCACTAATTGGATAAGCTGCAAACTTTGTGTTAGATTAGTACTTGCTCTCTCATGCTTGCGCTTAGTACTGAACTTAGTGTCAAGTGGTTACCTTACGTGGTCTCATGATCGCACTGAATTTGAACTCTATGCTACCTTGAAATCTCATGACGATGTTGAACTTAGATGATGTCTTGCTTCTATTACAAGTAAATGTTTCATCTTTCTTTTATTTTGTTTAATACATATGCTAAACGAGGATTCATACTAACATGAACATTACTTCTTGATCAAATCGTTCTGACCGGCACCCCCGCGCCAGGGCGCGATCCCGATCTAGTTGGTGTTTGGAGTCGGCTAATCTAGCCTGCTCCGGCGTTCAGGTTGATGCATATATATATATGCAGCGTTGGGTGAGTTTTGTAACGTCGTGAGAAAAAGAGAAAACAGAAAAACAATAAAGAGAGGAATTAGAGGGTGCGAGACGCACCTTTGGCTATCAGTTTTTTGTGCACGTGCGTTCGTGCTATTTGATGTGATCGATCCTGAGGGTAGAATTCCAACAATTGGTATCTAGAGCAAGGTCGAGGTGAAGATGCGCTTGCCCCAGGGTGGCGACCCTGCCAGCGCCTCGGGGCAGGCGATACAATTGCTGGTGTAGCGACAAGGAGGAACGGGGAATACAGTCGCTGGTGTAGCGACGAGGAGGAGCGGGCGATATAGTCGTTGGGTGGTGCAACGATGTGGAGGATCAGGCGGTAGTCGTTTGGCGAAGCGACGGCGAGAAGGTGGCGAGGACACTGTCGTAAGCGAGGCGACAGGTGAGTTCTACGGAATGACCTAGAGGAGGGCGACAGGGCTGTCGTCAGCAATGCGTTCGTGATCATTGATGGTTATGGAGGTGCCGAAGTTGTGACACCGAGGAAATCATCGAGATCATCGTTGGAGGGTGCAAGGTGGAGATGGCGAAGTTGCGAGCCGTCATCGAGGTGTGCACATGAGTTTGGAAGTTGCGTCCAAGAGCTCATGTCTGTGAATCTTCTGCTGCAGTTGAGATGCGTCACTAGCGGAGGAGAATTGCGAGTGAGAGCTGACGGAAAAAGGAATTCGTGCCTTGCGTTTCTGTTCGTGATCAAGGAGTTCCAGCGAGTTCATATACGATGAAGATGAGTTGCACGTATATGGCGAGTTGTGTTGCCGCTGGACAGGAGATGTCGTTCGATAAGATGTGGCATCAGTGACACTGAGAAGATGTGAAGATGTGACGGGTGAAGAGATGCGTCTCCCCGTGTGCAAGAAATCGATGTGAAGATGAAGATCAACGTGAAGATGGACGCGGATCAGTTAAGTCGAGTTCCTGCATGAGGCTATGCGTTTAGTCGGCATGTAGCACGCTAAGATGTGACAGCGTGGCTGGTAGTCCGGATAATCGTTGGTTCCAGTCTACAAGTCGGCATGAAAAAGAAAATATGATGATGAAGTGGTGGACATCATCGTAACAAGAAGAGAGAAGTTGCGGTCCGGTAAGTTGCGTCACCGGAGGTAATCGGCGTGACAAGATGAACAGGTGGTCGTTTGTGTGTCGTCGAGTAAAAAGTTGGATATTTGGATTAGGGGGTGAATGTTAGGTTAATCGAAACAAGTTTGTATTTGGCTAGAAGTGTGCTAGTTGTGTCTGGTTAAGATTAGTAGTATGATCAGTGTTGCCGGTGATTAGATTAGGAAAGTTATGTACGTGCAACACCGAGAGTACTAGTCGTACCAGAGTTAGCATATAGATGGGAGTCCTAGTCCAGATAGTTGTTCGAGTGGTGACAAGTCCAGGTCAACGAACGAGTAGGTTTAGAATTGGTGTTTGGAGTCGGCTAATCTAGCCTGCTCCGGCGTTCAGGTTGATGCATATATATATATGCAGCGTTGGGTGAGTTTTGTAACATCGTGAGAAAAAGAGAAAACAGAAAAACAATAAAGAGAGGAATTAGAGGGTGCGAGACGCACCCTTGGCTATCAGTTTTTTGTGCACGTGCGTTCGTGCTATTTGATGTGATCGATCCTGAGGGAAGAATTCCAACAATTGGTATCTAGAGCAAGGTCGAGGTGAAGCTGCGCTTGCCCCGGGGTGGCGACCCTGCCAGCGCCTCGGGGCAGGCGATACAGTTGCTGGTGTAGCGACAAGGAGGAACGGGGAATACAGTCGTTGGTGTAGCGACGAGGAGGAGCGGGCGATATAGTCGTTGGGTGGTGCAACGATGTGGAGGATCAGGCGGTAGTCGTTCGGCGGAGCGACGGCGAGAAGGTGGCGAGGACACTGTCGTAAGCGAGGCGACAGGTGATTGTAGTTCTGCGGAATGACCTGGAGGAGGGCGACAGGGCTGTCGTCAGCAAGGCGTTCGTGATCGTTGATGGTTATGGAGGTGCCGAAGTTGTGACACCGAGGAAATCATCGAGATCATCGTTGGAGGGTGCAAGGTGGAGATGGCGAAGTTGTGAGCCGTCATCGAGGTGTGCACATGAGTTTGGAAGCTGCGTCCTAGAGCTCAGGTCTGTGAATCTTCTGCTGCAGTTGAGATGCGTCACTAGCGAAGGAGAATTTCGAGTGAGAGCTGACGGAAAAAGGAATTTGTGCCTTGCGTTTCTGTTCGTGATCAAGGAGTTCCATCGAGTTCATATACGATGAAGATGAGTTGCACGTATATGACAAGTTGTGTTGCCGCTGGACAGGAGGTGTCGTTCGATAAGATGTGGCATCAGCGACACTGAGAAGATGTGAAGATGTGACGGGTGAAGAGATGCGTCTCCCCGTGTGCAAGAAATCGATGTGAAGATGAAGATCAACGTGAAGATGGACGCGGATCAGTTAAGTCGAGTTCCTGCATGAGGCTATGCGTTTAGTCGGTATGTAGCACGCTAAGATGTGACAACGTGGCTGGTAGTCCGGATAATCGTTGGTTCCAGTCTACAAGTCGGCATGAAAAAAAATATGATGATGAAGTGGTGGACATCATCGTAACAAGAAGAGAGAAGTTGTGGTCCGGTAAGTTGCGTCATCGGAGGTAATCGGCGTGACAAGATGAACAGGTGGTCGTTTGTGTGTCGTCGAGTAAAAAGTTGGATATTTGGATTAGAGGGTGAATGTTAGGTTAATCTAAACAAGTTTGTATTTGGCTAGAAGTGTGCTAGTTGTGTCTGGTTAAGATTAGTAGTGTGATCAGTGTTGCCGGTGATTAGATTAGGAAAGTAATGTACGTGCAACACCGAGAGTACTAGTCGTACGAGAGTTAGTATATAGATGGGAGTCCTAGTCCAGATAGTTGTTCGAGTGGTGACAAGTCCAGGTCAACGAACGAGTAGGTTTACAATTGGTGTTTGGAGTCGGCTAATCTAGCCTGCTCCGGTGTTCAGGTTGATGCATATATATATGCAGCGTTGGGTGAGTTTTGTAACATCGTGAGAAAAAGAGAAAACAGAAAAACAATAAAGAGAGGAATTAGAGGGTGCGAGACGCACCCTTGGCTATCAGTTTTTTGTGCACGTGCGTTCGTGCTATTTGAGGTGATCGATCCTGAGGGCAGAATTCCAACACGTATGTAGGGGTGATTGTTCGTCCCTTATCACTTAGAAAAAGCTGTTATGTGAAAAATGTGCATATGAGCACTATCTGATAATATCTGACATTTTGAATTTCAAAAATGTATTTTTTAATGATATAAAAAATATTCAGGGCTCATGCAATTTTTTGATAACTGGCTGACCGGGGAAAAATGCTGATGAGGGACAAATGCCCATAGTAAGACCTATGCAGCGCTCATTTTAGATTCAAGTCAATTTTCCTGATAAAATATATAAATAACAGTATATCTCTACCAGTAACAAGAAATAGCAGTGGCTAGTGCCTGACACTAGCGAGGCAACGTCTTGAGTTTGAATTCTTAAAAATTTATCACTTCAAAAAAATTTAATTCAAAATTTGTTCGCAAATTTCAAACAAAAATACCAAAAAAATAGAGATTTTAGGAAACCAGTTTTTTTGTACCTCCCAGGAAAAAAGAAATCAGGAAAGAAAAAAAGAACATTGTTCAAATCTCCATTCGCTGCAAAATAGTATAAAGAAAGTCTATCGCAGATATTTGCACAAATGGCCATGTGATGTACTGGCTAGCGCTTTAGCCTTTAGAGGCAACGTCTTTAGTTCGAGTCAAGCTGGGGTACTGATAGAATTGTAGTTAAACGTACCCAAATCACAAGTTGTTGGACCGGTTTGTGTCTTTTTCAAGCTTATGTATGAATTTGTACATCGAACACAAGTTTATGTATCAACTATGTAATTAACTTTACTTATAATATATTCCTTATTATTTATCCTGATGAGAGCTAGTCGAGCTCATCTATACTGCCTTCACGCTCAGCGTTGTGCCGTTCTACCATATAACAAAACCAGCGGTAAACCGCAGAAGGATCCCTTGGTGGCAGAGTGCCATCATGAAGTTTCATAAATGCTGGCTCTTCCATCTCCAGTTTCTTTGTTCGAGATTTTTCAGTCAGTTTGGCACACTCATGTAGCTTGTTACTGACCTCTTTGTACTGCTCTCACCTAAGCAGGACCAATCTCTTAACTATGTCCCCACCGAGGCATCAAGACACACGTGCTTCCTAACACTTGATATACAACCATAACAAAAAGCTAGTCAAAGATAATAGAACATTGCATTTGCAAAATTTATGTATGTAATTGAAGAGCTACCATCTAAAATATCAAATTCAGAGGATGTCAACCAGTGTTGGAACATAAGTGTCGATGCGTCTATCCCAAGAAACAACCCTAATATACATTCATAGAGTTAATATATCCGCAAGAGGAATTAGATGCATAATAAATAGAAGTAATGAGCTTACTCGATGTATGATCAACCTTCATGTTGGAGGCCACAAGAATAGCAGGGTTTACTAGATTAGTTGGATATGTTCCTTGCAGGGAGTACAACACTGCTATTCTTACGGCCTCCAACATGGATGTTGATCATACATCGAGTAAGTTCATTAATTTTATTATTACACATCTAATTTTTCTTATATTAACTCTTTATGAATGTATATCAGGGACACTTCTTGAGACAGACGCATCCACACCCACGTTCAACGTTGTCTGACATACTCTAAATTTGATATTTTAGACGTTATTTACTTCGTTTACATAAATAGTTTTTGCAAGTGCATTGTTCTGTTATGTCCCACTGATTTTTTTATATTTGTCTCACATGTTAGAAAGCACGTGTGTCTTGACGCCTCTGTTGGGGACACGGTTAAGAGATTGGTGCTGCTTGGTGGGAGCAGTACAAAGAGGTCAGTGAGAAGCTACGTGAGTGAATCAAACTGATTGAAGAATCTTAACCAAAGAAATTGAAGATGGAATGAAACCAGGGGTCCTTCTACGGTCAAGAGTTGGTTTCTCTATACGGTAGAAGGGCGTCGCGCCGAGCGTGAAGCCTGTATGGGTGAGCTCAACTAGCTTTCATCCGGATAAATAATAAGAAATAAATTATAAGTTACGTTTTAAGTATTACTTGGAGATGTTGAAATTTGAAATCCATTTAATGTCGTCTTTGTTGATTGAATGAATGCTATGCAAACCTCCCATTGGTCATATTTAAGGATATGTGGACAACGTTGGTTATGAATATCACTTTTCCCCAAAATCACTATTACATATATGCACAATTGTTTCTGAAAAAAGATGGCACAATACACATGGACAAGGCATGTGGTCATTAATTCCATCGTCCTCACCAATTTATCAGGGGTGTGGCAGATTATTATTTTTGTAATGGCCAGATTATTTTTTGGAAAAAGATATGACCCATCAGCCAGCTGAAGGCATCAATCAAAGCTAGCCCATCACACACGCGGCTCAGCTAACAATTTGCTTCCTCATCGACTCTTCTTATGAAGAGATAAAAGAAGACCAACGGAGCTTGCCTGGCACAGCTCCATCGCGCCGCTTATCAGCTCCTGGTCTCCGACTCGCTTCACCGTTGGTCCCCGCACCGCCTTACCCAGCTCCATCGCACCACTTACCCCGCCAACCACCTTGCATCTTCCATAGTCACACCGCCTTTACCATCACCTGCGCTGGCTCCTTCTATGGCAACTGCCGGTCAATTTGAACCCGACAAGTGCCGGTCAGCTTGAACATGGCAACCATATATTGTGGAGGTTGCTGCTGTTGGAGCTCATGGCAGTTGCCTCCTTCCTCATGATAAAAAGGTGCAAACTCCTTTATCGAACATTCTCAAGTAATGCAAATGATCTGACAACAGATCAGGTACGATCTCGGTAATCAGAAGTGTAACCTATATAACCTCCTCAAGTGAATATACAACGGGGAACTGGTCGTTACATGGTGAGTTGCTTCCAATTAATGGAGTCAAAGGTTGGCGATCACAATTAGCTCCAACTGATTTTTTTTTCTGTCGGTACAAACTAGCTTTATTCTTTGTTTCGTGTCCAATCCAAATTGATCATGGCATCACTACAAAGTAGACTACAGAAAGCGTGGAACGATACTTAGTACTCTCTCCGTCCCGAATTACTTGTTGTGGAAATGGATAGAAATGAATGTGTTTACAACTAAAAATATGTCTAAAAATACATCCATTTCCATGACAAGTAATTCCGAACCGAGGGAGTATGTTACAACGGAGACTGGAGAGCCAATTCCTAGAGCATACATCACCATAAACTAATAGCAAATATCAAACCGGAGATACCTTACCGCAATAGTACAATTCTTGCTAGCCTAGCCTACCAAAGATTATGAACCATATGACTAAGAGCTCACGTGTGGAAGCCGCCGTTCTGTTTCTTACTGGTCACGCACACATTCGATCATGTTTACAACGTCTAAGCAAAAGTTCTAAACAAGAACACAAGATAACGATATAGCACAGTGAGTCTACCCTTATCAGATTACTTCAATGTGGGTCTATTCTTATCATAACGTTTATTCTCTCTGTGTATTAAAAAAAAACCTTAAGAGAGAAATTAGGACCTGTGCATACTGAATTGTTTTCGCACAATGTTTCAATTGCTAACATCAAGATCATTAATTAAATGTCATCTCTGGTCTTTAACGAATGATACGAAGAAAAATGCCATCTCTGTTTTTCATTTACAGAGTATGTATCTTCTGAAATCTTTTATCAGATGCAGAAATGTTAAAATGAGTGAGAGGCGCACGTATCTGAGCATATGGACAGCGGAGTGGCCGAGCTGACAACAAGTCGCGTCGGCTGTTGGAGGAGGTCGCGCAGCGGCGTTGGAGGGAGAGCCGGCCGTCGGCGTTCGAGGAGGAGGCCGCGGAGGGGGTTGCAGTTGCAGGAGGACCCAGGCAGGGCTGCGGGCGAGGAGAGGAGCTCTCGCGGCGACGCGGAGGAATCGCTGGGAACGGAGACGATGAGGGATGGTGGCCTCGTTTTGCCATTTATTACTGCAAATCCTGGCCTCGAGGCCTCGATCTGTTGGGGCGTGAGCGGAAAACCCTATACGACGCTCTTTGCGTCCAATTGTCGACCGAACGCACAGGGGCAAATACCCCGCATCGCTAAATATGGGCCAGCCCATTGTACCAGACCTAGCCAGCCGGTTTTGGGAGAAGATTCCCTGAACCGTTTTTTCCTTTTGACCGGTTTTTCTTTTTCCTTCTTCGTTTTTTCCGTTTTTCTGTTTCTTTTTCTTCCTCCTTTTCCTTTTTTTTCTGTTTTAGTTTTTTTTGTTTCTTTCAAAAATTGGTTGGAAAGTTCCAAATTTGTTCGTGTTTCTAAAAAATGTTCAAAATTTCAAAAAATGTTCGGGTTTACAAAAAATGTTAACATATTCAAAAATGTTCGCATTTTTCAAAAATTGTTCGGGCATTTCAAAAAATGTTCTTGTTTTACAAAAAAAAATGTTTTTGTTTAATTTTTTTCACAATTTTCTTAAAAAGTTCATTTTTATAAAATTGTTCACAAATTCCAATATTCCATTATTAAGGAGTTTAAAAAATGTCCCGGTTTCAAAAATTGTTCACAAGTTTTTACAAAAATTGGGTATGCAAATTTTGTTCAGGAATTTTAAAATATGTTCACGTTTCCAAATTTTGTTTTAAAATTTGAAAAAATATTATCGTTTAAAAAGATTGTTCAAAATTTTCAGGAAACGTTCTTGTTTTTCAATAATGTTATAGTTTTTTCAAAACTTGTGAAAAAAATTTGGAAAGTGTTTGCTTTTCACAGAACAGTCTGTTGTTTTTACCCTCATAAAAAAAAGAACACACTGTTTTTAAAAAAATATTGCTTTCGAAATTCTTAAACTAATTTGGCTCTGTGCGTCGCTTTCGGTTCTTTAAGTGTGATGCTACTCTTTTAACCACATAATACTGCTAGGTGAGCTGGCAGGTGCACCTATTGTATAGCAGTGCGTCATGTGTTCGAAACCCAGCAATCGCACTTATAGCGCATTTGTCTTTTTCTTTAGCTGCAGTGCTCGTTCGATTTCAGTTGCTGTCTTCATGGGCCGGCCCAGTCGAAGCCTGCCTGTGCGAAGCCTCGACTTCTTGACGCAGAATGCGGCGTATAGGAGGTCTCGCGTGAGCGGGTCTCAAGGGCAGTTGGATATGGGCTGCGTCTGCCAGGGCCCTGGCTATCCCCTGACTTAGTCCAATAAGAAAAAAAGAAAATAAAAACTAATCTGCCCCTGAAGCTAATTACTGACACTGCAACAACGTTTTTAACACGTAAATTGTCATTGTTGCTCTTTCTAAGTGAAGTGTAAGTTCTAATCATTTGTCTCGATAATTTTAAATTTTTCTAGAGGGTGGTACCGAAGAACAACTAAGACTTTATTTTAAAAATTAATTACTCACCCACATTACATTATATTACAACTCTCGATTGGTCGACCTAACATAGGCAGAGATGCAAATCGACATTCGTCGACTTTTATCCACGATTGCATGGTTAAAACAAGCACGGTTATTAAAATAACAAAGATTTGTGTATCTTCCACCGCCCGTCCGTCTGCATCCCTAAGCATTGCAGATGGTGCTTCTTCATCTCTCTTCTCTTTCAAACCGACCTCTACTCTATTTGGAGTTGAGGTTGGTTTGGCGCAGCTTGCGCTCCTCGGAGAGCTTCCTGGCGAAGCGCGCGAGCGCCTTTTTGTTGGTGCCCTCGCCATCCACGGACTCATACATCCATGTGTCAATGTTCACCCGGGACACATTCCTCTTGAGAAGATTCTTACCAATCCCGATAAGGGCCTCCATGTTCTCTTTGGTGGCGATGTCCACCGAGGACATGTGCCCTGTGAGCGAGTCGTCCTGGATGCGTAGGTAGTTCTTCTCAATGCGGAGGGCATGAAACAGCACGGCGGCGTGGATGTCGACCATGTCGGCGCTCGCATGAGAGACAAGAATGGGAGGATCAAGAGATAATAGTACAAGTGATTGATCTCAGTTTTCATTTGAATGTCACATTATTGATGCATTAATAAGGCCTGATCAGCTGAGTACATAAGCGACCCCGTAACAATTAACCAAATTATCTTCACAGAAAAACCTAGTTAGCATTTTCTTTTATTGTTTTAGCGCCAATTAAGTTCAGTTAGAGATCGTTCTCCTCAGGTGTGGAACCATATGCTAATTAATACTCCCTCGGTTCTAAAGTATAGTACATACTTTGTTTTGAAAAGTCAAGCGTATCAATGTTTAACCAAGTTTAAAAAAAATCAACATCCACATGTACTTTTATAGTTTATTTATTTAGAACTTTAGATATTGATAGTTTATTCTAGAAACATGGTCAAACATGGACATCTTTGACTTTTGGAAAAACTAATAGACACAACATTGTGGAACAGCGACAACATAAAGCATGTCCTGTATAAACTGCTTGAGGTTGTTAATCCACAAGCACGTACATGGTACTCAAGAAGTGAAGCATGAGGCTTTCATATTGAAATCTTACACGGTGAGATAAAATCCCGGTATAATATGCTACTTGTTTAGCCCCGAAGCGAGCGAGATTGAATTTGAATCAGGCTGCGAAAGAAAGGATGACAGAGGGAGAGGGAGGAGGTATGGGGAGTTGTACTATAGACCTTGTGGACCATGGCGTGTTGATGAAGGAAACCAAGTTCCGAAGATGACAGTCGTCTCTGTCCAACCCCGTTGCTAGCCATGGCATCCTACCTCGTTGTCTGCTCCTATAGGCCCCAAGGGTCATCCTCGTTGGACGCTAATTACCGCACTAAATAAGGGGAGAGCGATGGGCGGTGTGTGCGGCGCGGGTGGACAGGCCCATGTAGCCTTGTGGTGCAGAGGAGGCGATTTGCGCCGGGCGCCCGTGCAACTGTGTGGTGTGGAGGAGGCGGTGATGGACTGGCGGTTCCCGTGCAACCATATGATGCGAAGGAGTAGGTGATAGGCCAGGTGCCTGTGCTAGAGACATATTGGTATCATGGTGAACTTGAGATGGATAAGAGTGTTCTACCCCCGCATGTCGGAAGAGTTCCCCAGTAGAGAAACCCGTGGAAGTGCCTTTGGAATTTGGAGTACTCTGTATAATATCGTCTATAATTTAAAGGACCTGTACATAACATTGTGCTATTTAGTTACCTCGTTCCATTTAATATGCAAAGGTTATGGGATTTGCGGACTTGTGTATCCTGTACATAACAATGATACAAGTCGTGTAATGCTTTGCAGAACCGACGTGTTGTGACGAATAGATGAAGAGTAGCAGAGTTCGTGCGGAATCGCGTGCCTCCTAAACCATATTCTGGCTCTGTATACATGTTCAGAATCATGCCTGTAGTGATTTGAACTAGTCCACAACATTTAGATCTTGTATCTGCACATAATTTGTAACCACAGAGCTCTGATTCTCAATCCACGTCATGACACGAGTTGGAATTTCAGCCGAAGATGGTCAGAGAAGTGAGTGATAAGACATCGTGAATTACAGACAGATGCAAAAATGTTATTGTGCATACATGTACATGCACTGAATCAGAGCAGCTCTGCTTTCAATATGCATATACTGTTGCAGCTTGAAAGCCTGCAAGATGGTCCTGAATCTTAGCAATTGCTCCAAATTTGTGTCTTCTTTTTTCTCTTTCTTTCTTGCTTGCAGGATGATTCGGATTGATTTATGTTGCATCAAAGGAGGCATGTGTATCCGATGTGCCTGCTTAAACATATATTGCATCAAAGCACCCTCACATCACAGGTGTTAGTTAATTAATTAAACATAGAAGCAGAAGCACAGTTCTCGGCATAAAAGATATGCAGCCAAACAATTCAGAAGCATTGAATATGCATTCAGAAGACCGATTGATCTATAACTCAGCTGCGCTGCCCGCACCTATGGCGTATGGACACTGTATTGTATTGACACCAGCTCTGAACGTCATGTAAAACGGCGTGCATCCTGTAGTGATGTGAGGGTGTTAGCGCGCGGCCAGCAATCTGGGCTTGACACACCAGTTAATGTTTCTTTAAATAATGTGGATATCTGTACTACTCATGCTACTACTTGGTTTAGTTTGTGATGATGTATTGTACTTCATTCACAAGAGAAAATGCTACCACTATAGCATCTCACAAACTAAACTCCAGTGTATTATAAATTCAGAAGAGAAAGTAATGATACTACTACTATTTATTGGCACGGTTCTTCAGTTTCCATGACTCCATTTCCGGGATTAACTTAGTTGCCATGGCCCTCATGATGTCCATCGGTCTCCAGTGAGGCATCGGATGTCATGGGCGGCCGCTGCTTCCGCTCTAGGTTGCAGCACCTCAGCGCCAGCCGCAGCGACCTGGGGAATTCCAAACATGATCGACATTTCCTCCAGCCAGCTACTATATGTAATGCAACTCAGAAGATTCTTCTCCAAATAATAAGGTATGCAACCTTGATACTTCTTTGCCCATCTACTTATGTACTTAATTTGTTGAATTGTTTGAGATAGGTAAGATGGAGGAGTGTATAAAAGCAGGCAGTTCTCTTAAAGAATTCTTGCAAAAAAAAGTTCTCTTAAAGAATTGCAGAAGGATCCTATCAAAATCATATGTACTACAGTTCAGATGGAAATACTTGCAACTTACTCTATACAGATTACAAAATGAGTGTTTGCTTTTTCATGTAGTTATATTTAGGTTATGATGTGTGCATGCTCAGACAGTTAAAACTTAAGCGTGACTTGATCAAGTTCATTATATTACCCTCCTGCTGATACTCTGGAAAACATTAATTTTTTTCTTCGCAACAGGATGCTTTCTTCATGGTTATGCACTTATGCCCCTGGTCTTGCAGCTTCTTCAGTTCCCTCTGGAGTTTGTCCATTTCATCCAGCACAAAAACAAATGGGGCGTATTGAAGTAATTAAGAGATTCAGTGCTGAAACGATGTTCTGTGGCATACACTAATTTCTATCATCTATTTTGCTGGTCCTGACTTGTGTTGTCTCCCAACTTATTTTCGTTTCTATTATTTTTCTTGTCATTATCATAAGTTGGAATCTTCACCTAGCCATGTTTTTATGTGTTCAAGGTCTACAGGTTCTGATTTATTTTTAACGAAATAGGTATTGACAAAGGTCGTATCATGTGAGTTTTACCATCAATTTTTCAGACTCCTCACAAATATTTTTGGAACTCTGTATCTCATCAGATTGATGAGCACCTTCTCCAGAATTTGTGCTCACCTCTTCATAATCATTTGATTCCTAATGCCTTTTCCAGCTTCGTGCGCATCATACTGGAATGGATCAAATACTTTATTTCGTTAACATAAGCTGCACTTTCAGAAGTCATAAGTAACACCTGTTTTTTTTACACATATAGTTAATCAACATGCCTTTGAGGCAACAGTGGTAAATCCAGTCATAGGCCTGCTCCTATGCAAACAAGGGCGGCTCCTCTAAGAGCTACTCCCTCCATTGCAAAATAGATGACTCAACTTTGTACTAGCTTTAGTACAAAGTTAATACAAAGTTGGGTCATCTATTTTGGAACGGAGGGAGTAGCTTCTAAGCTGATGACGCGGCCCTGTTCGTCAACCCAGTGCATGAGGAGGTTGTTGCCCTTCACCGTATCCTCCTGGCTTTTGGTAATGCATCGAGTCTGAGGATTAATGAGGATAAGTGTGTGGCCTACCCGATCCAGTGCCAGCAAATTGACATTGCAAACCATGCTTGAGGGGTTCGGACGGGTCTTTGGGCAGTTTCCCTTGCCAATATCTAGGGCTTCCACTCCCAATTCACAAGCTCAGGCATATTGACATGAAACCACTGATTGATAAGGGTGCTGCAAGACTGAAGATTTGGAAAGGCAAGCTTATGAACAGAACTGGGAGGCTGCAGCTAATCAACTCAACGCTCACAGCAACTGCCACCTTTTTCCTCACCTCCTTTGCGCCACATAAATGGGCCGTAAAGAAGTTTGACCACTTCGTGTTCGGTACAACCCCTAGACACTTCAACGGCCCAGATTAGAAGATACCCCTTCGTAAAGAAGGGCAGGATGGGAAATCCAGTGCGCGGGGCGTACCGCGGTGTACCTGGCCGCACGGACGTACGATGCGTTGTACGCCCGTACGTGCCCCTGTACGCCTTGTCAAAACGGCGGCGGCCCACGCGCGTACTTAACCCTAACCGCCGCCGCCCGTCCACATTACTTCAGCGCGGACTACAGAGAAGCCATAACGCCGCCGCAGCGAGGAGTCACATTGACCGCCGTAGCTGGGCGTGGCGCAGCGAGGAGTCGCGTCGACCGCCGTAGCTAGGGCGCGTAGCTTTGCGTGCGGCGTCGATTCACACGCTTTGACCGCCTGCACACGACGACTTCTCGCCTGCGCACGCCACCGGGGGCGCCATTAATCACCGCGACCTGTCCCGCCCTGCCGAGGCTGCTATAAAAGCCGACAAGGGCATCGCCGCTCGTAGCACCCTCGCCTCCCCCTCGCCTTCCTCGCTCCTCTCGCGCCTACCTCTCCCTCTCTTGCCGGCGATGGCGCGCCCCAACCTGAAGTTGGAGGAGGCAGAGGAGCTCGCCCACTTCACCATCCCGGTCGCGCCCGACGTGCGGCTGCGTCGGGGTGGCGGCTGAGCGTCGACGGGGTGCCGGTGGCGCCGGTGCCTGAGGTCGGCACCCACCTTTTCGTGGGCGGCTATCGCCGGAGGAGCTCCAGGACCCCCAGTACGCCCCCAACAACCCCGGCTGGGCGGACCGGCTCACCGACGACCGCGAGCAGCGCCTCCACGCCTACGTTGGCCCGCGGTGGCCTGGCAAGCACAACCGTACTCGGCGACACCAGCTTTGGGACGGCCGCAGTTTCGAGGAGATCGTCGCCCCGTATCGCGCGCAGGCGGCCGCCGGCACCCTCCCCGCCTCGACGAGTGCCGGCTACGGGTTGTTCCGTCGCGGCGAGGCGCGGTCCACACGCATGGTCCTCAGCGCGCACGCTCACTGTGCTGGCATAGGCAGTGACCGCGGCGGTCGCGGCTCTGTCCGCCTCGGTAGTGGCGATCGGCGTTCTGTGGTGGGAGGGTCCAGCTGCGCCCCTCCACTCGAGCCGGAGCAGGAGCCAGAACCACCTCTGTTGGCGGAGTACAGGTGTCTGTCGGCGGAGGCCGGCGACCCAGACGACATGCTGGGTTACCTCGCGGCGATCCGCGAGTCGGTGAACGCGGCCGGTGCAGCCACCCCTGCTCCAGGAGTACATGCAGCTCGCCCCGTCCGCCGGGCACCCAGAGGACCCGCCAGATTTCCCTGGGTACCATGCCGCAGTGGCGGACTCGATGGCGGCGCCCGTGCTATCCTTTGGTGCACGTCGACAGCAGCAACGACGGTGACGACGGCGGGGACGAGCTCCTGTTCGATGAGGAGGACTTCGGCGGTGTCGAGGACGAGTAGTTTAGGGTTTTTTTCGTTTTCGTAATGTCGTTAGTTAAGTTAAATTATTTTCGTAATGTCGTTTAGTTAAGTTTAAGTTGTAGTATTATGTAAAATATTTCTATTAACTAGAATGAAATATCGGGTGTTTGAATGGATGTCTCAATAATAGATTAAATATTCAAATTTAAATGAAAATTGAAAATCTTAAATAGAAAAAGGTGAAAAAAACACAAAAAGGCATTAAAGATTACATAAAAAAAAGTTGAAATTTACAACGTAAATAAAGAAACAAAACCAATAAATAAATAAATAAATAAAAAATAAAAGAAACGACATAAATAAAAAGATCGCCGGCCCGGTGCCGAGTGAGGCGTGCTAGGCCGATCCCGATAAAGCCAACAGCGAAAGGAAGGCTTTTCGGCCCCCAAGGCCCATAGGCCCAACTTGGCGGCGATGACAGAGTAGGGGAGGGGGTCTTTTATTCGAAGGGGTACGGTGGGTAGGGCGGCGCCTGCTATTTAAGCAGGTGAGGGCGAGCTCCGCTAGGCGAGGTGAGACTAAAGTTTGATTTCGGTCAGCGTTGCGCGTACGATAGGCGCCATTTGGGCCGCCTGTCTTGGGCCGTCCAGACGGGCCGAAAGGGGGCGTGGTGTTGCCGCCAGCGGCAACTTTTGTTTTTTTACTTGGTGAAACAAATATTTGAGTGCACGCAAATTTGTTTGAATTGTTTTATTCGGTTTTTAAAAACTATTAAAACTGAAGTATTATTGATTTTTTATAACCATATTGTTTTAATGTAATGAGTTATATTTATGTACATGTTAATGATAAAAAATTAAATGAATTAAAATACATGTTTCTTACG
Source organism: Triticum timopheevii (assembly GCA_963921465.1). Classification (NCBI taxonomy): domain Eukaryota; kingdom Viridiplantae; phylum Streptophyta; class Magnoliopsida; order Poales; family Poaceae; genus Triticum; species Triticum timopheevii. The sequence goes on along the minus strand of CAWUFU020000066.1, from coordinate 113,696 downwards.
AAATGAATTAGACTTCATCAGATGTATTTTATGCAAAGTCCATTTTGTAGTATGTATATTGTTAAATATATGTATAGTATGTTTCTAAATTTATTTCAATATTTATAGTATGTTTATAAATATATTTCCAGTACATTTTATATATGTGTGTTTCTCCGTTGAGTGGTTTCAAGGCCGAGAAAACCCATGAAAAAATAATGGAGCCTACATAAGGCACGAAACTTGGCGACGAAAGGTGTGACATGACCCCGAAAAAATTTGGGTTCACTTGAAGGGCGTAGAAAATTAAAATAACTAGTAGTAATGTCCTGATATATCTGATTTGACCTCACACAACTGTCACAGAACGACAGTTAAATAAAGTCACATCAAATATATCATGACATTATTACTAGTTATCTTACCTGAGAGTACGAACGCGACTATTCAAGCCGGTGTGGAGCTCCTTCGGCGGGCGAGGTGGGACTAAACATGCCTCCCCGCGCCGCTTTGCTGTCCCCCCGCCCCTCCCGCCCCGCGTCATCTGGGCCGGCCCATGCGCCGTTTATGGGCCTCATAAGGCGTGAGCGCCGTCGACCGCATGCACGCGTGCCGTTGGTGGCCCCGCTCACGTAATAATTTATTTATTTTATACTTTATAGTTTGTATATATGTACATATAGTATTTTTAATTATGAAACGATTTATACTTCGTAAGTTGCCAAGTTTTGTGTGTACTTTAATGAGATTTACGTTGTATTTAAAATCCTTTTTATGAATTGTAGTATTAGTGTGCAATATTTTTTCGTTATGTATATGAGAAAACTTAATAATTTAATATGTGCGTCTATCAGGGAGTGTGTTTCCGTTTCAGAGCTGGAAAAATCACAGAAAATTTTCGGAGGTTCGAAAACTCCCGAAACTTGACATGCTTGCTTGCCATGACTGTTAAAACCTATGAAAAAAATTTGGGCCCATTTGAAAGATGTCGAAAAAAACATCCCTCGGGACGGGGCCTTCGCTCCTACCAGAACGGCGTGCGCAGAGAAAGGTCACTTTTTGGTCATCTTCCGAATGCCCCCAAGTTTTGCGAGAGGGTAGGGATGCCCACCATAGGACCCCACGCAAAATTGCATCATGTTTTGACAACGTACTCATGTCGCGTCACGTCCGGGGAGTGTTTTACGGTTTTAGAGCAGGGAAAATCGTAGAAAAATCTTGGAGGTTCGAAATGGACCGAAACTTCGCATGCTTGCTTTCCATGATTGTACAAACCTATGAGAAAAATGGGTCCATTTGAAGGATGTAAAAAAAACCTCCCTCGGGACAGGGCCCTTCGCTCCTACCAGAACGGCGCGCGCAGAAGAAGGTCATTTTTTGGTCATCTTCAGAATGATCCCAAGTTTTGCGAGATGGTAGTCATGCCCACCGTAGGACCCCACGCAAAATTGCATCGTGTTCCGACAACATACTCATGTCGCATCACGTCCGGGGAGTGTTTTACGGTTTCAGAGCTGGGAAAATCGTAGAAAATTCTCGGTGGTTTAAAATGACCCAAAACTTGGCATGCTTGCTTGCCATGACTATACAAACCTATGAAAAAAATTGGGTCCATTTTAAGGATGACTAAAAAACCTCCCTCGGGACGGGCCCCTTTGCTCCTACCAGAACGGCGTGCGCAGCGGAAGGTCACCTTTTAGTCATCTTCAGAATGACCCCAAGTTTTGCGAGAGGGTAGGAATGCCCACCGTAGGACCCCACGCAAAATTGTGTCGTCTTCCGACAACATACTCATGTCGCATCACGTCTAGGGAGTGTTTTACGGGTTTAGAGCCACGAAAATCATAGAAAATTCTCGGAGGTTCGAAATGGCCCGAAACTTCGCATGCTTGGTTGCCATGACTGTACACACCTATGAAAAAAATTGGGTCCATCTGAAGGATGTCAAGAAAAACCTCCTTCGGGATGGGGCCCTTCGCTCCTACCAGAACGGCGTGCGCAGAGGAATGTCATTTTTTGGTCATCTTCAGAACGACCCCAAGTTTTGCGAGAGGGCATGCCCACCGTAGGACCCCACGCAAAATTGCATCATGTTCCAACAACATACTCATGTCGCGTCACATCCTGGGAGTGTATTATGATTTCAGAGCTGGGGAACTCGTGGAAAATTTTTGGAGGTTCAAAATGGCCTGGAACTTGGCATGCTTGCTTGCCACGACCGTACGAACCTACGAAAAAAATTGGGTCCATTTGAAGGATGTTGAAAAAAACCTCCCTCGGACATGTAAAAATGTCTTTCAACGTCGACAAACATACCTCGCAACACTGATGCAGGTCATGTTGTATCACTCCACAACGATTGTGGAGTGACAGAGCATAACCTGTATAAGTATAGTGAGGTAGGGCTGCCACGATCAAAGACTTGATGTCGTATACGGATGTAGCTAATTAAACCCATGATTCGTCGTCAATATTAGCAATGTGGGACTAAAAATAAAGCACTCTGGGCGGTTGGCGCCCATAGCGGCGCACAATTGACGGCGCACATACGAAGGCCGCTGCTGCATGGCCCGTGCGTGCCTTGGGTCGCCCCGCGCATGCCTTTTCTGGCCATCGTAGGCTAACATCTTTTTATAAATGATTTTAGTACCACATTGATTATGTAGACTCATATGTAGTGGTTTAAATAGTTACATAAGATTATAACGTCCAGTTATTATTGCTCTATATTACAACGGATCCAGATGGTGTAGGTGTTGCTCGCCTTGTTGAATTTATCAACAAGCAAAGCAACACGTACATCATCCCTTCTGGGTAAGTATACCCGTGCTATGATGCAATAATTTTTGATTGTTTTTTATACTACCGAAATTGTAGAGGTGCGGGGTAGTTCTTTTCGAATAAAACTGGAATGGGTGAATGCCTTGAGAAGATCAGGGCATTACATTTTCTGTCCAGGATGAGCGGCGATGCTCTGCCGGCGCTGCCCGGACAGAAAATTTAAGTCAAGTCATATAGATTAGACATGACATTTGACTATTCTGGAGCTGCGGATTGCTCTTCATATGATCCAAGCATTGAATTTGTACATATGAACAAAAAACACATGATTAAAATATCCTGTAGTGTGGACGGATTTACCTGAGAAGACTAATGTGGATTTTTGCTATGACATTCCATGATTTGGAGTGCCACAACATCATTTACAATATTATACTAAGGAAAGACCGCCACACTGAAGGATTCAACATTGTACACAGAAGATGGTATTTAAACAAGTGAATAAGCGTGACCAGAAGCAATGTGAGACTAAACAACTACTCCCTCCGTTTCAAAATTTAGTACAAAGTTGGGTCATCTATTTTGGAAACGGAGGGAGTAGCAGTTTGGGTGGTCGCCGCCGTGGCTTTGCTTCGTAGGCACGCCCATGTGCGCCGCAAACGGTGTCCAACTGGCCGCCGTGACTTGCCTTCATGGCCCGCCCGTGTGCGCCGCGCGCTGGCAGATGCCTAAACAATAAATGTAGAAAATCGTTGCGTAAAATATGGACGTTGCGTCACGTCTGGAGATCGTTTTTATGTATTTTGACGGAGAAAATCGTAGGAAATGCATCGACTATCGAAACACATCGAAATTTTGCATGCGTGCTTCTGTTGGACACTATAGCATGTGGAAAAAATGGCAATGTTTCATGACTTTGCGAAAGAGAACACCTCGCGGCTGCCCGTCCCCCCTGACCGATACCTGTGGGTTGTACGGCAACTACATGTGGACATGGACGTATTGTACCCAACTTTTGCATGCGCGTCTGAGTGACCTTCACCGCCCAAAATTTCAACGGAATCGGAGTACGAAAGGACGTTGCATCACGTCCGGAGACCGTTTTTGTGTATTTTCGCGGAGAAAATTGTAGGAAATGCATCGACTATCGGAACGCACCGAAATTTTGCATGCGTGGTTGTGTTGGACACTGTAGCATGTGAAAAAAATTGCACCATTTCATGACATTGCGAAAGAGAACACCTAGCGACTGCCCGTCCTTCCCTAACCGATACTTGTGGGTTGTACGGCAACTACATGTGGACATGGACGTATTGTACACAACTTTTGCATGGGTGTCTGAGTGACCTTCACCGCCCCCCACGCAAAATTTCAACGGAATCGGAGTACGAATGGACGTTGCGTCACGTTCGGAAACCTTTTTGTGTATTTTCACGGAGAAAATCGTAGGAAATGCATGGACTGTCGAAACGCAGTAAAATTTTGCATGCGTGCTTGTGTTGGAAGTTGTAGCGTGTGAAAAAAATTGCACCGTTTCATGACTTTGTGAAAGAAAACACCTCGCGACTGCCCGGTTTTGTGTATTTTCATGGAGATAATCATAAGTGTGGGGCGTTTCAACGCCCTGCTAGCGGCGCTGAATGGCATCGAGGGTGGGCGTGAAGGAAATATGCCCTAGAGGCAATAATAAAGTTATTATTTTATATTTCCTTATTCATGATAAATGTTTATTATTCATGCTAGAATTGTATTAACCAGAAACTTGATACATGTGTGAATACATAGACAAAACTATGTGTCCCTAGTATGCTTCTACTAGACTAGCTCGTTGATCAAAGATGGTTAAGTTTTTTAGCCATGGACATGAGTTGTCATTTGATAAATGGGATCACATCATTAGTGGAATGATGTGATGGACAAGACACATCCGTTAGCTTAGCATAATGACCGTTCAATTTTATTGCTATTGCTTTCTTCGTGTCAAATATATATTCCTCCGACTATGAGATTATGCAACTCCCGGACACTGAAGGAATTCCTTTTGTGTTGTCAAACTTCACAACGTAACTGGGTGATTATAAAGATGCTCTACAGTATCTCTGAAGGTGTTTGTTGGGTTGGCATAGATCGAGATTAGGATTTGTCACTCCGGGTATCGGAGAGGTATCTCTGGGCCCTCTCGGCAATGCACATCATATGAAGCCTTGCAAGCAATGTGACTAATGAGTTAGTTATGGGACGATGCACTACGGAACGAGTAAAGAGACTTGCCGGTAATGAGATTGAACTAGGTATGAAGATACCGACGATCGAATCTCGGGCAAGTAACATACCAATGACAAAGGGAATAACATATGTTGACATTGCGGTTCGACCGATAAAGATCTTCATAGAATAGTGGGAACCGACACGTCTCCAATGTATCTATAATTTTTATTGTTCTATGCTATTATATTATCTGTTTTAGATGTTTAATGGGCTTTAATATGCTATTTTATATTATTTTTGGGACTAACCTATTAACCGAGGGCTCAGTGATAGTTTCTGTTTTTTTGCCTATTTTAGAGTTTTGCAGAAAAGGAATACCAAATGGAGTCCAAACGGAATGAAACCTTTGCGATGATCTTTCTTGGACCGAAAGCAAACCAGAAGACTTGGAGATGAAGTCGGAGACGCAACGAGGAAGCCACGAGGCTGGAGGGCGCGCCCAGGGGGGTAGGCGCGCCCCCACCCTCGTGGGCCCCTCGTAGCTCCCTTGACCTAGTTCCTTCGCCTAAATATACTCTTATACCCTAAAAACATCAGGGGGAGCCACAAAACCACTTTTCCACCGCCGCAACCTTCTGTACCCATGAGATCACATCTAGGGGCCATTTCCGGTGTCCTGCCGGAGGGGGATTCGATCACGGAGGGCTTCTACATCAACACCATTACCTCCCCGACGAAGCGTGAGTAGTTTACCACAGAACTTCGGGTCCATAGTTATTAGCTAGATGTCTTCTTCTCTCTCTTTGATTCTCAATACCATGTTCTCCTTGATGTTCTTGGAGATCTATTCAAAGTAATATTCTTTTGCGGTGTGTTTGCTGAGATCTGATGAATTGTGCATTTATGAACAAGATTATCTATGAATATTATTTGGTTCTTCTCGGAATTCTTGTATGCATGATTTGATATCTTTAAAAGTTTCTTCGAATTATCGGTTTATTTGGCCTACTAGATTGATATTTTTGCAATAGGAGAAGTGCTTAGCTTTGGGTTCAATCTTGCGGTGTCCTTTCCCAATGATAGTAGGGGCAGCAAGGCACGTATTGTATTGTTGCCATCGAGGATAACAAGATGGGCTTTTCATCATATTGCTTGAGTTAATTCCTCTACATCATGTCATCTTGCTTAATGCGTTACTCTGTTCTTTATGAACTTAATACTCTAGATGCATGCTGGATAGCGGTCGATGTGTGGAGTAATAGTAGTAGATGCAGGCAAGGACGTGATGCCTATGTTCATGATCATTGCCTTAGATGTCTTCATAATTATGCGCTTTTCTATCAATTGCTCGGCAGTAATTTGTTCACCCACCGTAATATATGCTATCTCGAGAGAAGCCACAAGTGAAACCTATGGCCCCCGAGTCTCTTTTCCATTATATTGAATCTAGTTTACATCTTGCTAGTTCCCAATATATTATTTTGCAATCTTTACTTTCCAATCTATACACCCAAAAATACCAAACATATTTACTTTACCGTTTATCTATCTCTATCAGATCTCACTTTTGCGAGTGACCGTGAAGGGATTGACAACCCCTTTATCGCGTTGGTTGCAAATTCTTAATTGTTTGTGCAGGTATTCGGTGACTTGTGTGTCGTCTCCTACTAGATTGATACCTTGGTTCTCAAAACTGAGGAAAATACTTATGCTACTTTGCTGCATCACACTTTCCTCTTCAAGGGAAAACCAACGCAAGCTCAAGAGGTAGCAAGAAGGATTTCTGGCGCCGTTGCCGGGGAGATCCACGTCAAGTCAAACCATACCAAGTACCCATCATAAACTCTATTCCCTTGCATTACATTATTCGCCATTCGCCTCTTGTTTTTCTCTCTCCCGCTTCTAAAACGATTTTCAAAAACCTTTGCATTTTCTTTGCCCCTCTTTCGTTCATCTCTTTTCGCTTGCTTCTTGTGTGCTTGTGTGTTGAATTGATTGCTTGTCATGATGGCTCAAGATAATACTAAATTGTGTGACTTTTCCAACACCAACAACAATGATTTTATTAACACTCCGCTTGCTCCTACTACTAATGCTGAATCTTGTGAAATTAATGCCACTTTGTTGAATCTTGTTATGAAAGATCAATTTCCTGGCCTTCCTAGTGAAAATGCCGCATCCCATCTAAACAATTTCGTTGATTTGTGCGATATGCAAAAGAAGAAATATGTGGATAATGATATTGTTAAATTGAAGCTATTTCCATTTTTGCTTAGAGATCGTGCTAAAACTTGGTTCTCATATTTGCCTCAAAATAGTATTGATTCATGGATTAAGTGCAAAGATATTTTTATCTCTAAGTATTTTCCTTTCATTAAGATCATCTCCCTTAGGAACAATATTATGAATTTTAAGCAACTTGATCATGAGCATGGGAGAGGATGAAATTAATGATACGTAATTGCGCTACACATGATTTGAATTTGTGGATGATTATATAAAAAAATTATGCTGGATTGAATTTTGCTTCTAAAAATCTTTTAGATTCGGCCGCGGGAGGCATTTTTATGGAAATCACTTTCGAAGAAGTTACTAAGCTCCTAAATAATATTATGGTTAATTATTCTCAATGGCACACCGAAAAATCCACTAGTAAAAAGGTTCATGCGATTGAAGAGATTAATGTTTTGAGTGGAAAGATGGATGTGCAGTTTCTGTACACTACCCAGCGAGGCATCGTCGATGCAGGAGCTCTTCAGCTAACCTGCTGGCCATTGTAAATTGAAATACCTACCTCTGGCGACAAGTATTTATGCACCATGTCCCCTGCCTGCCTGCATGGCCCAACGAAGCAAAAAGGAACGGCAATGTACCTGCCTGCAGCCGCATCGAGATGGGGCAAAATTAGTAACAGCCATTGAGCCATAGATCAAAGCTGAACCATGCAGCTGCACTTGCAATCTGTCTGTGTGTTCACATTTACAAACTGTACGCTTAAGAAAGAGTTGGATTATGTTTATAAAGTTGATCTCTGTATTTGGATGGATTACATGTGACGGTAGGGGTTGCATCCACGCACCTGTATGGCTTCAGTCTTTGTGATTTGTCATACTAGCACCCACGCACCTGTATGACTTCAGAGTATCTTGTTGGAGTTCACTGCACTGGAAGCTAGCTAAACCACCAGCAGGCCATGCTGTCTCGGGAGGTGAACCAAGAGCCGTGGTTATTCTAACCTACCCTGCCCTGATGCTGGGATATAGGGACAAGTAATGCACTTTTTGTCTCTCTTGCTCCAACCCATCATTAGGAACAAACAAACCACATCCATACAAGAGCAATGGAGATGCTCATCCCAAATGCTGTGCCACCTCTCACTTCTCTCCTTCCTGAAAATAAATGGCATCCTCTCACCTTTTGGCTTCTGCCTCTCTTCTCCCCAGGAAAGCTGGACAATCATCAGGACCAGGACCAAGGAGGAGTGGCGCTGTGGAGATTCGTGCATGGCAACCGTGGGCCCACCTGTCAGTCAGAATACTATCACTGCTTTGGCCTTTGACTGTCCCTCTGTTGCTGCGCCGCACCGGTATAGCTGTTAAGGAGGGAGGGGTTGAGGTGTGAGGTGAAGCGTTAGTCATAGTGGGAGTAACTTAGAGCAGCTTCAATGGGGCGACACATTTCGTCCGCTGCCGTCCGTTTGAATCGGCGCGAACATAAAAGGCGGCCCAACGCGTCAACCCAAACGGAGGCGCGTCCGGTTTTCGTCCGCGAGCGACCCATCCCGGCCCATTTTTGAGCCGGATTTGCGTCGGCGCGGACACGCGATGGACGCGCGCACGCTCGCCTTCTCCTCCCCTGCGGCCCGCTGGTCGGTGGCACACTGGCCTCCCCCATCCAACAACAACCCTCGCCCGCCTCCTACGTGGCCGACGCCGCCGCCCATTTTTGCCGGCGACTCTGCCAGCTACCGGCGCCTCCACATCTGCCCAGCAACGCCACCCACTCCCACGTCCCCCGCCATCGTCGTCTTGCCGCCGGGGAGCCGACTTCTTCCCACCCCCGCGCCCCCCACCACACAGCCGCCCCCGACCAAGAAGAGGCCTCGCCGCCCGGCCAGATCCTCACCAGCACACTCGTTGGACGCCGGCCCACTCCTCGGACTCCGGCAGGGCAGCTAGTAGGTCCGTGCGCGCCGCGACTCCCTTCGCTGGCCATCTCCTTCTTCGACGCCCGCAAGTTGTTCGACAATTTGCCAAGGTACAAAATGGACTCCGCCGACGAGTTCTTTTTTCACAATTTCCTTTGTGACTCGGACGATTCGTCGTCCGATGACGAGGAGGAGATACTGGCTGCCGTGTTGGTCCATCACCATCTCAACAGCCAGCGGACGTTGTTCCGTGGCTCTATTTCGGGCCACCTTTCGGCGTTGAATCACAACCGAGAGAGCGGGTATTTCCTTCTTTGGAAGGACTACTTTGATACAACAAACCCATTGTTCAAACATCAAAAATTCTGCCGCCGTTTCCGTATGAGTAGGCATCTTTTCAACCGTATTAGAGAGGGGGTGGTCGGCTATGATGACTATTTCGAGTGCAAAGAGGATGTCGTTGGCAAGATTGGTTCTCCTCTTATCATAAATGCACTGCCGCCATCCGAATGCTTGCACGGAGTGGCCGGTGATCTCATTGATGAGTACGTCTGTATGAGCGAGTCTACATGCCTAGAGTCCCTGTATAAGTTCTACAAGGTTGTTATTGGTGTGTTTGGTCCAGAGTACTTGAGAGAGCCGACTACTGAAGATACAACCCGTTTGTTGGCGATGAATGCCTGCAGGGGCTTCCCAGGGATGCTTGGTAGCATAGACTGGATGCACTGGGAGTGGAAGAACTGCCCTTCTGCTTGGCAAGGGCAGTACAAGGGCCATGTCAGGGCTTGCACTGTCATACTAGTGGCCGTGGCATCTCAAGATCTCTGGATCTGGCACTCTTTCTTTGGCATGGCCAGATCACACAATGATATCAACGTGCTTCAGCGCTCGATGGTGTTTGCTAGGCTTGCCGAAGGCAACTAGCCCACCAGTGAACTTTACTGTGAACGGCCACAACTACGACAAAGTATACTACCTGGGTGATGGATATCTATCCTTAGTGGACCAGTATTGTCAAGACAATACCAAACCCTGTCGGAGAGAAGAGGAAAAGATTTGCCCAAGAGCAAGAGAGTGCTAGGAAGGATGTCGAGCGTGCCTTTGGTGTTTTGCAATCTCGATGGGGCATTGTTCGGTATCCTTCTAATACCTGGAGCACGCAGAAACTATGGGAGGTGATTGCTGCTTGTATGATCATGCATAATATGATCGTAGAACACGATCGCCTGAAACGTTTGTACGATCAAGGGTTTCAGTTTTAGGGTGAGAATGTTATTCCTGAGCATGGAGGAGCGGCAACGTTTGAATAGTTCACTCAATTTCATCAAAACATGCGTGATTGGGAAACTCACGTGCAACTGCAAAATGATTTGGTTGAGTATATGTGGGCACATGTTGGCAACCAATAGATGTATCTTCTTTTATTCGTTTGCAAAACTATGTGAGACATTTTTATTTTTATTTTCCTTCTAATAACTATGCTATTTTATTGTTATTTGATTCAAACTATGCAAATTCTGAAGGAAATATGCCCTAGAGGCAATAATAAAGTTGTTATTTATATTTCCTTATATCATGATAAATGTTTGTTATTCATGCTAGAATTGTATTAACCGGAAACTTAGTACATGTGTGAATACATAGACAAACATAATGCCACTAGTATGCCTCTACTTGACTAGCTCGTTGAATCAAAGATGGCTAAGTTTCCTACCCATAGGCATGAGTTGACATTTGATTAACGGGATCACATCATTAGAGAATGATGTGATTGGCTTGACACATTCTGTTAGCTTAGCACTTGATCGTTTAGTATGTTGCTACTGCTTTCTTCATGACTTATACATGTTCCTATGACTATGAGATTATGCAACTCCCGTTTATCGGAGGAACACTTTGTGTGCTACCAAACGTCACAACGTAACTGGGTGATTATAAAGGTGCTCTACAGGTGTCTCTGAAGGTACTTGTTGAGTTGGCGTATTTCGAGATTAGGATTTGTCACTCTGATTGTCGGAGAGGTATGTCTGGGCCCTCTCGGTAATGCACATCACTATAAGCCTTGTCAGCAATGTGACTTATGAGTTAGTTGCGGGATGATGCATTACATAACGAGTAAAGAGACTTGCCGGTAACGAGATTGAACTAGATATTGAGATACCGACGATCGAATCTCGGGCAAGTAACATACCGATGACAAAGGGAACAACGTATGTTGTTATGCAGTTTGACCGATAAAGATCTTCGTAGAATATGTAGGAGCCAATATGAGCATCCAGGTTCCGCTATTGGTTATTGGCCGGAGACGTGTCTCGGTCATGTCTACATAGTTCTTGAACCCGTACGGTCCGCACGCTTAAAGTTCGGTGACGATTTATATTATGAGTTATGTGTTTTGATGTACGAAAGGTAATTCCGAGTCCCGGATGAGATCGGGGACATAACGAGGAGTCTCGAAATGGTCGATACGTAAAGATCGATATATTGGACGACTATATTCGGACATCGGAAAGGTTCCGAGTGATTCGGGTATTTATCGGAGTATCGGAGAGTTACGGGAATTCGCCGGGGAGTATATGGGCCTTATTGGGCTTTAGGGGAAAGAGAGAGGGGAGTCTGCGCACCCCCCCCAAGGCCTAGTCGGAATTGGACTAAGGGGAGGGGTTGCACCCCCTCCTTCTTCTCTTCTCTCTTCCCTTTCCTTGACTCCTACTCCTACTACATGGAAGGGGGGAATCCTACTCCTGGTGGGAGTCGGACTCCCCAGGGCGCACCATAGAGAGGGCCGGCTCCTCTCCTCCTTTATATACTGAGGCTAGGGGCATCCCATGACACACAAGTTGATCTGTTGATCTCTCTCAGCCGTGTGCGGTGCCCCCCTCCACAATATTCCACCTCGGTAATATCGTAGCGGTGCATAAGCGAAGCCCTGCGTCGGTAGCATCATCAATACCGTCATCACACCGTCGTGCTGACGAACTCACCCGCAAAGCTTTGCTGGATCAGAGTTCGCGGGACGTCATCGAGCTGAACGTGTGCTGAACTCGGAGGTGTCGTACGTTCGGTACTTGGATCGGTCGGATCATGAAGACGTACGACTACATCAACCGTGTTGTGCTAACGCTTCCACTTTCGATCTACGAGGGTACGTGGACAACACTCTCCCCTCTCGTTGCTATGCACCACCATGATCTTCCATGTGCATAGGAATTTTTTTGAAATTACTACGTTCCCCAACAGTGGCATCCGAGCCAGGTTTATGCGTAGATGTTATATGCACGAGTAAAACACAAGTGAGTTGCGGGCGATACAAGTCATACTGTTTACCAGCATGTCATACTTTGATTCGGCGGTATTGTTGGATGAAGCGGCCCGGACCGACATTACGCGTACGCTTACGTGAGACTGGTTCTACCGACGTGCTTTGCACATAGGTGGCTGGCGGGTGTCAGTTTCTCCAACTTTAGTTGAATCGACTGTGGCTACGCCCGGTCCTTGAGAAGGTTAAAACAACACTAACTTGATGAAATATCATTGTGGTTTTTATGCGTAGGTAAGAATGGTTCTTGTTAAGCCCATAGCAGCCACGTAAAACTTGCAACAACAAAAGTAGAGGACGCCTAACTTGTTTTTGCAGGGCATGCTGTGATGTGATATGGTCAAGACGTGATGAGATATAAGTTCTTGTATGATATGATCATGTTTTGTTGAAGTTACTGGCAACTGGAAGAAGCCTTATGGCTGTCTCTTTATTGCATAAGATGCAAGCACCAAATAATTGCTTTACTTTATCGCTATGCGATAGCAATAGTTGCAAGCAACAGTTGGCGAGACGACCATGTGATGACACATTGATATAGATCAAGATGATGGAGATCATGGTTTCATGCCGGTGACGATGGAGATCATGACAATGCTTTGGAGATGGAGATCAAAGGCAGAAGATGATGATGGCCATATCATGTCACATATTTGAAGGAAATATGCCCTAGAGGCAATAATAAAGTTCTTATTTATTTCCTTATATCATGATAAATGTTTATTATTCATGCTAGAATTGTATTAACCGAAAACATGATACATGTGTGAATACATAGACAAACATAATGTCACTACTATGCCTCTACTTGACTAGCTCATTAGTCAAAGATGGTTATGTTTCCTAACCATAGACATGAGTTGTCATTTGATTAACGGGATCACATCATTAGTAGAATGATGTGATTAAATGGCCCATTCCGTTAGCTTAGCACTTGATCATTTAGTATGTTGCTATTGCTTTCTTCATGACTTATACATGTTCCTACAACTATGAGATTATGCAACTCCCGTTTACCGGAGGAACACTTTGTGTGCTACCAAACGTCACAACATAACTGGGTGATTATAAAGGAGCTCTACAGGTGTCTCCAAAGGTACATGTTGAGTTGGCGTATTTCGAGATTAGGTTTTGTCACTCCGATTGTCAGAGAGGTATCTCTGGGCCCTCTCGGTAATGCACATCACTATAAGCCTTGCAAACAATGTAACTAATGAGTTAGTTATGGAATGATGCATTACATAACGAGTAAGACATGCCGATAACGAGATTGAACTAGGTATTGAGATACCGACGATCTAATCTCGGGCAAGTAACATACCGATGACAAAGGGAACAGCGTATGTTGTTATGCGGTTTGCCCGATAAAGATCTTCGTAGAATATGTAGGAGCCAATATGAGCATCCAGGTTCTGCTATTGGTTATTGACCGGAAATGTGTCTCGGTCATGTCTACATAGTTCTCGAACCTGTAGGGTCCGCACGCCTAAGGTTTCGATGACAGTTATATTATGAGTTTATGAGTTTTGATGTACCGAAGGTTGTTTGGAGTCTCGGATGTGATCATGGACATGACGAGAAGTCTCGAAATGGTTGAGACATAAAGATCAATATATTGGACGACTATATTTGGATACTGGAAAGGTTCCGGGTGAGATTGGGACAATGCTGGAGCTCCGGGAGGTTATTGGAACCCCCGGGAGGTATATGGGCCTTATTGGGCTTTAGTGGAAAGGAGGGGAAAGGAGCAAGGGAGGGGGCGTCCCCCCAAGCCCAATCCGAATTGTGAGGGGGGCCGGCCCCCCCTTTCCTTCCTCCCTCCTTCCTCTTCCTTCCCTATCCCTCTCCTAATAGGAAAGGGGGGAGCCCTACTCCCGGTGGGAGTTGGACTCCCCCCCTAGGGTGCGCCACCCCCCTTGGCCGCCCCCCTCCTCCACTCCTTTATATACGGGTGAGGGGGGCACCCCATCAACACAATAATTGATCTCTTGATCTCTTAGCCATGTGCGGTGCCCCCCTCCACCATAGCCCTCCTCGATAATATTGTAGTGGTGCTTAGGCGAAGCCCTGTGACGGTAGAACATCAACATCATCACCACGCCGTCGTGCTGACAGAACTCTCCCTCGACACTCGGCTGGATCGGAGTTCGAGGGATGTCATCGAGCTGAACGTGTGCTAGAACTCGGAGGTGTCGTACTTTCGGTGCTTGATCGGTCGGGCCGTGAAGACATACAACTACATCAACCACGTTGTTCTAACGCTTCCGCTTTCGATCTATGAGGGTACATGGACAACACTCTCCCCTCTCATTGCTATGCATCACCATGATCTTGCGTGTGCGTAGGAAAATTTTGAAAGTAATACGTTCCCCAACAATATTTTGATTGCATGTGATGTTTATCTTTTATACATCTTATTTTGCTTAGTTCGGCAGTAGCATTATAAGATGATCTCTCACTAAATTTCAAGGTATAAGTGTTCTCCCTGAGTATGCACCGTTGCGAAAGTCCTTCGTGCCGAGACACCACGTGATGATCGGGTGTGATAAGCTCTACGTTCAAATACAACGGGTGTAATACAATTTTACACACGCAGAATACTCAGGTTAAATTGACGAGCCTAGCATTTGCAGATATGGCCTTGGAACACTGGAGACCGAAAGGTCGAGCGTGAATCATATAGTAGATATGATATGATGTTCATCATTGAAAACTACTCCATCTCACGTGATGATCGGACATGGGTTAGTTGATTTGGATCATGTGATCACTTAGATGATTAGAGGGATGTCTACCTACACTAGTAGAAAACAGGATATTTGTCCTGGTTCGTAAGGGCCTTTTGTCCCAGTTTAAGAACCGGGACTAAAAGGTCGGTACTAATGCCCTTGGCCTTTAGTCCCGGTTCTTACACGAACCGGGACAGATGGGCCTCCACGTGGCCACTGCGGGCAGCCCAGGAAGGGGGGCCTTTGGTCCCGGTTGGTGACATAAACCGGGACCAAAAGGCTTCCACGCGTCAGCAGCTGGCTGGAGCTGAGGTTTTTTTTTGAAAGTGGTTGGTTTAGGAGTTTTGGGGGTTAATTTAGGTTGTTATTAGCTAGCTAATAGAGAGAAGTGTCCTCTCTTATATCTCCGTGCTTGGTTTACCAACGCTACTACTATGTTCATTTCACCCGCTGATATATAACAATTCTTCATGCTCGCATCATACATCATCATATATAATTACAAGTCCTACTAATCATGCATCATCATACAACTTCTACTCATTATTAATAACAAGTCATACGATCATCATCCTCATAGTCATCGAACCCAACCCTAAATAATTGTTCTTAGCACATGATCATCAGTATCAGGTAGGACCTAAACACCCTTGAGGTAAAATAGCATAAAACAATATAGACCCTGACTCTCCATTATGAAGAATGGAGACCGTTCTGTCTCCAATTCTTGCGCTTCGCTTCCTTTTGCTTCCAAGAAGCTCCTATGACTGTCCATACATTTTTTACATTCTTTGATTGTCATGTCTCCACTTCTTTTATAAATCCGGTATGGACAGTTGAGATTCATAGGATGACCTGGTTGTATGTTTAAAACATCAAGGCGACCGTGCGTATACATCAGATGAGGCACACAATCATTCGGGATTATCTATTGAAAAACATAGTAATAACTTCGTAGTTAGCAATGATGTAATAGTTTTAGAAGTATGCAAAAAGATGCACGGATGTCGTAATAGTAAAAAATCTTACCAGAGTATCTCCATGGTAGTTACCGTAGTTCAACACGTGCACTAGTGGCACGTATTGACCATAATGTTGAGGAGTTCGATTGTATATATTGTAATTCTCAAGATCAATACAAAATGTGATCAGATGATTTTTCTCCTTATAAGTTAATTCGGAGTCATCTGTGTAGTTGGTTTTGTCTACCATCTTCCGCACATTCTTTGAAGAATGAAAATAAGCTGTCAATGGAAATAAGTTGTTAACTATTTTGAAATAAGCAATATAAATTACTTAATAACTATGTTTGAGAAGCTCACATGGGGGAAGAATTGGAAGTGTATCAACAAGGACCCAAATGTCCATATTGTCTTGCTCGATTGTAGGATCACCAAGATCCATGGTGACAAGCATACCCTCATCAAAACCATACATCTTGCAAAGTGCTTCCCAATTTTTGCAACCAAAATGGGTTGCACTCTCAGAATTGTACAGCTTTACTTCAAAATCCACACCATGATGGGTCCTTAGGTGAATTTTTTTGGTTTCCATACTTTCATGGTCTTCAAAACCCATCCTCTCCAAGACATAGCGTCTTGCATAGCATGGGATAAGCTATTCGAATTGGAAAGATAAAAAATACACGTTAAAATAGTTGAAGTCGTGCTTAATTACGGGAAAAAAACTATTGTCGTCGTTGCGTACCGTTTCAACATCGAAGGTCTCCTCGAGCTTAATGCTGAAGCGCCGATCTTCGTCCAGCTCAAGGAACCTGTCGCACATACCTCGGTCGTCGTGGCACCAGTCGCACTCCCCCGGGCGGTTTTCGTCGTCCGAGTACGACATTTCCGGCCTATGTTCATAATTCAAATATTAAACTTGTACATTTAAATATATGTACTAAAAAACCTAAATTAGATCATTATTATTAATCACGGGTTGACTATCAGTGATGGTAGCTCCTCCTTTCATTCCCGAGTGCATTATTACATTAAATTGTCTAGCACACAGGAATGAAGGAGAAACTACCCCCACGACGTCGTGGATGATGGAGGGGGCTCCTAGATTTCTGCATAGTGCTCTCCAATTTTAGCATTCAAAGTAGGAGTACTTTTCCAATATGAGAATTCAATAAGCAAAACCAAATCGTAAAATAAAGTAGTATTCAAATTAGCATGCATTCAATTATAAGCAAAAGTACATCATCTCTTGTGTCCGTACATCGTCGAATATTATCACTAATACTCCTCAAATACTATCATACATATAGCATCGCTAATATAGCTAGAACCCATGGTCAAAAAAAATATAGCTAGAACCGTAGTGCCCGACGGGTATCGTTGCGGGCGGTGGACACCCAAAGATAAGGAACCATCACAGGATCATAGCTCTAGTGAGATCCCTGAAGAACATGTCAGGTATTGTCGAACCTGCCCTCCAATGCAACCATGTAGCAACGGACGTGCTCGTCCTCCTCGCTGACACGGTGACGTACCACCTCTGTGGTGTCCGAAAGCCTCGGCACCATCACTGGCCCATGTGACCGCCACCAAACAAGGATCGGGTCAACAACGGGCTGTCTCCTCACCAACCTACGCCCCCTGGAAGGTAGCACCTCTCAATACCAGCCCGGCGGAGCCCAGTCCCGGACATGGCCCTGATCAAGCAGGCCTCCACCGCCGAGTCGACGACGAGGATGCGGGATAGGCATCGTCGACGTCGATGCGGGAACTACTTCTATATATAGTAAAATAAAGTAGTTTTATTAATTAAATCAACTAGTTCAACTACTAAGCAATTACTATAAATAAATAAAGTAGTACTTACTAAATATAAACTACTTCTATAGTAAAATAAAGTAGTTTATTAAATTAACTAGTTCAACTATGTATTAAGCACTTACTATAAATAAAATAAAGTAGTACTTACTAAAAATAAACTAGTTTAACTAGTTCTATTATTTTTCTAACTAATTATATTAAACACTTTCTCTTCTTATTTTCCTTTTTCCTCCTGCTTTTTCTTCTAAATATGAACATATACATAAATGACTTTGACCATACACAATTTTTCTATACATACACAATATGAACATATACATAAATTGACAAAGAAAATTCTATGAACAAAAAAATCATTAAAATTCTATGAACAAAATTACAACAGAAAAAAATAATAAAAATTCTATGAACAGAAAAAAATCATAAAAAATTGACATATTCGATCTTTGCATATATATGAACATACAAACATGCATATTCAACAATAATATCACCAAAAAATTCTATTAATAGAAAAAAAATCTAACACAATATGAACAAATTACACAATATGAAAAAAAATCTAACAAAAGAATCTATGAACAAAATCTAACTCAATTAACTACACATCTAAATTACTACACATCTAAATTAACTACACATCTAATTAAATTAGCAAAACTCGTATAAGCTCACGGGATGGCAACGGCGTAAGGGAACGGCAACGACGACGGTGCCTGAGGGCGGCGTGGCAACGGGCGACGGTGAGGGGCGGCGCGGCGACGGGCGACGAGCGAGGCAGGGCCGGCGGCGTCGCGGGGTACGGGGCACGGGGCGGCGACGTCGTCGGGGCGGCACGGGACGGCGCGGGGCGACGACGGAGACGGCGAGGCGGAGAGGGCAGCCTGGCGGCGTCGGGCGCGGGGAAGAACGAACTGAATGAAATGTTGACGAGTGCCAGTTATATAGACAACACATTTGTCCCGGTTCGTGAGACAAACCGGGACGAATGCGACCTTTAGTCCCGGTTGGTGCCACCAACCAGGACCAAAGGCCTTTTTTCAGCAGCCCAAAGAGCGGGAAGCAGAGGCCTTTGGTCCCGGTTGGTGGCACCAACTGGGACTAAAGGGTTGCTTTGGTCCCGGTTGGTGGCCCACCTTGCACAGCGTAGTGCGGTGGGAAGTTTAGTCCCACCTCACTAGTTGAGAGAGCTCAGCACCTGTTTATAAGCTGCGTTGCAGCTCAGGTGCTGAGCTCCTCTCTAATATGCAGGCATTAGTTGCCTACACTTATCACTGCCGTGTTGGGCCTATTGGGCCTGCGGGCCTGCATCCTGGCCCATGTACAGATGGTTTCTAGTCGTATGCAGGCCGCGTGGCCCATTAGGCGGCATTTTTTTATTTTTTTCAGTATGTTTTTTGTTTTTTGAATTATTTATTTTCTTTTGATTTTTTGCTTTATTTTTTTTATTCTTTTTGCTTTTAGCTCAGAATAATTATAATCTTTTTGTTACTCCATTAGTTTCCAAATTTGAATAGTTTAAATTTTAGTTCTTTGAAATTTGTGTGAATCACTAGTTTGTGAATAACTTCACTATAAAAATATATTTTGAGTGATTCTTTTTCCTGCTATTTAATATTACTACGTCTTAACATTATATTCAAAAACAAATTTGGTTATTTTAGTTTCTATCAAAAAAATCTTTATGAAAATTCTTTTTGCTACTAAAGTTTCTAACAAAAAATTCTTTATGATAATTATCTCTATTTTTCATGTTTTGAACAGAAAATACTTTGATAATTTTAGTTGCATAAATTGTATATAATTTTAGTTTAACAAATACTAGAGATTTATAAAAGCTTTTTAGTTGATTCCTTTTGCTATTAGAGTTTTATAAAAGTATTTACTGGTTTTTTGAGCTATAAGACATTGAAATTGAAAAGCATGTGCAAAGTATCATCATTTCATCCACATAGCATGTGCAAGAAAGTTGAGTGGGTTACGGCAAAAACTGGATGCACTTCATGTACAAAACAGACAATCTTTTTCGAAGTATCAGGATTTCATACGGAAACTTGTCTGTTACAATAGGCAGTTCAAATGAACTACGAAAAGGTTGAAAGTTGGCATGGTATCATCATAATAGTTGTGGACAAAGTCTTTACTTTTTCTTCGCTTGTGTCCTTTCCTTATTGCGCTGTAACCATGGATAATCTTCATCATTTATCAGGGTGCTTGGGTCAGCCTTGACTTTGAAGGGAGGAATTTCATGAAACTTTTCATAATCTTCGGACATGTCCGTCTTGCCCTCCACTCCCACGATGTCCCTTTTTCCTAAAAGAACTACGCGGCGCTTTGGCTCATCGTATGATGTATTCGCTTCCTTATTTTTTCTTTTTCTCGGTTTGGTAGACATGTCCTTCACATAGATAACCTGTGCCACATCATTGGCTAGGACGAACGGTTCGTCAGTGTACTCAAGATTGTTTAGATCCACTGTTGTCATTCCGTACTGTGGGTCTACCTGTATCCCGCCTCCTGACAGATTGACTCATTTGCATTTAAACAAAGGGACCTTAAAATCTACTCCGTAGTCAAGTTCCCATATGTCCACTATGTAACCATAATATGTGTCATTTCCCATCTCGGTGGCTGCATCAAAGCGGACACCACTGTTTTGGTTGGTCCTCTTTTGATCTTGGGCAATGTGAAAAATGTATTCCCATTTATCTCGTATCCTTTCCAAATCATTACAATCGAAGATGGTCCCCTGGACAACGAGTATAGCTCCTCTCAAACAGTGTTTTCACCTCTGAGACGTGTTTCCAACCAACTGCTGAAAGTCCTGATGTGTTCACATGTAATCTAGTCATCACACTCTCCGGGTGTTTGGAGCGTAGACTGTTCTTGTGTTCATCGACATAAGGGGTCACCAAGGTAGAGTTCTGTAGAACTGTGTAGTGTGCTTGAGACCAAGAATATTTGTCCCTGCATATTATTGTCTCGCCTCCAAGCGTGCCTTTTCCAGTCAGTCTCCCCTCATACCGCGATTTAGGGAGACCTATCTTCTTAAGGCCAGGAATGAAGTAAACACAAAACCCAATGACATCCTCTGTTTGATGACCCATGGAGATGCTTCCTTCTGGCCTAGCGCGGTTACGGACATATTTCTTTAGGACTCCCATGAACCTCTCAAAGGGGTACATATTGTGTAGAAATACGGGGCCCAGAATGAAAATCTCGTCAACTAGATGAACTAGGACGTGCGTCATGATATTGAAGAAGGATGGTGGGAACACCAGCTCAAAACTGACAAGACATTGCACCGCATCACTCCTTAGCCTTGGTATGATTTCTGGATCGATCACCTTCTGAGAGATTGCATTGAGGAATGCACATAGCTTCACAATGGCTAATTAGACGTTTTTCGGTAGAAGGCCCCTCAATGCAACCGGAAGCAGTTGCGTCATAATCACGTGGCAGTCATGAGACTTTAGGTTCTGAAACTTTTTCTCAGCCATATTTATTATTCCCTTTATATTCGACGAGAAGCCAATCGGGACCTTCATACTAAGCATGCATTCAAAGAAGATTTCCTTCTCTTCTTTGGTAAGAGCGTAGCTGGCAGGACCTTCATACTGCTTTGGAGGCATGACGTCTTTTTTGTGCAAACGTTGCAGGTCCTCCCATGCCTCAGCTATGTCTTTTGTCTTCCCATACACGCCCAGGAAGCCTAGCAGGTTCACGCAAAGGTTCTTCATCACATGCATCACGTCGATTGAAGAGCGGACTTCTAGGTCTTTCCAGTAGGGTAGGTCCCAAAATATAGATTTCTTCTTCCACATGGGTGCGTGTCCCTCAGCGTCACTCGGAACAGCTAGTCCGCCGGGACCCTTTCCAAAGATTACGTGTAAATCATTGACCATAACAAGTACGTGATCACTGGTACGCATGGCGGGCTTCTTGCGGTGATCTGCCTCGCCTTTGAAATGCTTGCCTTTCTTTCGACATTGATGGTTGGTCGGAAGTAATCAACGATGGCCCAGGTACACATTCTTCCTGCAGCTTCCCAGGTATATACTTTCAGTATCAGCTAAACAGTGCATGCATGTGTGGTATCCCTTGTTTGTCTATCCTGAAAGGTTACTAAGAGCGGGCCAATCGTTGATGGTTACAAACAGCAACGCGTGCAGGTTAAATTCCTCCTGTCTATGCTCATCCCACGCACGTACACCGTTTCCATTCCACAGCTGTAAAAGTTCTTCAACTAATGGCCTTAGGTACACATCAATGTCATTGCCGGGTTGCTTAGGACCTTGGATGAGAACTGGCATCATAATGAACTTCCGCTTAATGCACATCCAAGGAGGAAGGATATACATACATAGAGTCACGGGCCAGGTGCTGCGATTGCTGCTCTGCTCCCCGAAAGGATTAATGCCATCCGCGCTTAAACCAAACCATACATTCCTTGGGTCACGTGCAAACTCAGCCCAGTACTCTCTCTCGATTTTTCTCCACTGCGGCCCGTCAGCGGGTGATCTCAACTTCCCGTCTTTCTTACGGTCCTCACTGTGCCATCGCATCAACTTGGCATGCTCTTTGTTTCTGAACAGTCGTTTCAACCGTGGTATTATAGGAGCATACCACATGACCTTCGCAGGAACTCTTCCTGCAGGGCTCACCGTCAACATCACCAGGTTCATCTCGTCTGATCTTATACCGCAATGCACCGCATACTGGGCATGCGTTCAAATCCTCGTACACACCGCGGTAGAGGATGCAGTCATTAGGGCATGCATGTATCTTCTGCACCTCCAATCCTAGAGGGCATACGACCTTCTTTGCTGCGTACATACTGTCGGGCAATTCATTATCCTTTGGAAGCTTCTTCTTCAATATTTTCAGTAGCTTCTCAAATCCTTTGTCAGGCACAACATTCTCTGCCTTCCACTGCAGCAATTCCAGTATGGTACCCAGCTTTGTCTTGCCATCTTCGCAATTGGGGTACAACCCTTTTTTGTGATCCTCTAACATGCGATCAAACTTCAGCTTCTCCTTTTGACTTTCACATTGCATCCTTGCATTGACAATGACCCGATGGAGATCATCATCGGGCACATCGTCTGGTTCCTCTTGATCTTCAGCAGCTTCCACCATTGCAGCATCATCGGGCACATTGTCTGGTTCCTCTTGATCTTCAGTAGCTCCCCCCGTTGCAGCATCAATGTATTCAGGGGGCACATAGTTGTCATCGTCCTTCTTCTTCGCTGTCTTCCATCATAACCCCTATTTCTCCGAGCCTCGTCCAAACATTATAGTGTGGCATGAAACCCTTGTAAAGCAGGTGGGTGTGAAGGATTTTCCGGTCAGAGTAAGACTTCATATTCCCACATTTAGTGCATGGAAAACACATAAAACCATTCTGCTTGTTTGCCTCGGCCACTTCAAGAAAATTATGCACGCCCTTAATGTAGTCGGAGGTGTGTCTGTTACCATACATCCATTGCCGGTTCATCTGCGTGCATTATATATAATTATGTGTGTCAAAAGTAAGAAAATAAGACAATATCTATCTAAAGTAAGAAAATCAGACAAGTATCAGAAAGAAGATAAGAACAAGAGGCTCACCACGGTGGTGCCGGCGACGAGATAGGCGCGGGCGATCAATGGCGGGGACGGGGCGTGACAGAGCGCTAAATCTAGACAAATCTCGGAAAAAATGGATCTCTGAGGTCGAGCTTCGAGAGGAGAAAGCTTAACTAGTGTGGCTCGGGCATTTCATCGAACACCTCATGTGCATAGGAGGTGAACTAGAGCACCCAAATGCCCTCTCCTCGCCGGATTGAAAAAACAGAGCACTATGGAGTGCTCTGCCGTGGTGGTGGGTATATATAGGCAAGTTATTTGTCCCGGTTCGTGGCATGAACCGGGACTAAAGCCCCCCCTTCTGTCCCGGTTCAAGCCACGAACCGGGACCAATGGTTGTGGGCCAGGAGCGAGGACCATTGGTCCCGGTTCATGCCTGGAACCGGGACAAATGGTTCCATATGAACTGGGACCAATGCCCACGAGGCCCCGGCCGCCCCCCTGGGCTCACGAACCGGGTCTAATACCCCCCATGGGTCCCGGTTCTTGAAGAACCGGGACTAATGGGCTGGCCAGGCCTGAACGATAGCCCTGTTTTCTACTAGTGCTAAGTGGGAGTTCTTAAGTAATATGATTAATTGAACTTTAATTTATCATTAACTTAGTCCAGATAGTATTTTGCAAATAATGTTGTAGATCAATAGCTCGCATTGTTGCTTCCCTATGTTTTATATGTGTTCCTAGAGAAAATTAAGTTGAAAGATGATAGTAGCAATGATGCGGACTGGGTCCGTGATCTGAGGTTTATCCTCATTGCTGCACAAGAGAGTTACGGCCTTGATGCACTGCTAGGTGATAGACCTATTGCAGGAGCAGATGCAGACATTATGAACGTTTGGCTAGCTCAATATGATGACTACTTGATAGTTTAGTGCACCATGCTTAACGGCTTAGAATCAGGACTTCAAAGGCGTTTTAAACGTCATGGACCATATGAGATGTTCCAGGAGTTGAAGTTAATATTTCAAGCAAATACCCGAGTTGAGAGATATGAAGTCTCCAACCAGTTCTATAGCTAAAAGATGGAGGAGAATAACTCAAGCAGTGAGCATGTGCTCAGATTGTCTGGGTCCTACAATCACTTGAATCAAGTGGGAGTTAATCTTCCAGATAAGATAGTGATTGACAAAATTCTCTAGTCACTGTCACCAAGTTGCTAGAACTTCGTTATGAACTATAATATGCGAGGGATAACGAAAAAATTCCAAAGCTCTTCGCGATGCTGAAATCGGCGAAGGTAGAAATCAAGAAAAGCATCAAGTGTTGATGGTTGATGAGACCACTAGTTTCAAGTAAAAGGGCAAAGGGAAGAAGGGGAACTTCAAGAAGAATAGCAAGCAAGTTGCTGCTCCAATGAAGAAGCCCAAAGCTAGACCCAAGCCTGGAATTGAGTGCTTCTACTGGAAAAAGGGAATGGTCACTAGAAGCGGAACTGCCCCAAACATTTGGCGGGTAAGAAGGATGGCAAAGTAAACAAAAGTATATTTGATATACAGACTATTAATGTGTACTTTACTAGTGTTCATAGTAACCCCTCGGTATTTGATACTAGTTCAATTGCTAAGAGTAGTAACTCGAAACGGGAGTTGCAGAATGAACATAGACTAGTTAAGGGTGAAGTGACGATGTGTGTTGGAAGTGGTTCCAAGATTGATATGATCATCATCGCACACTCCCTATACTTTCGGGATTAGTGTTGAACCTTAATAAATGTTATTTGGTGTTTGCGTTAAGCATGAATATGACTTGATCATGTTTATTGCAATACGGTTATTCATTTAAGTCAAAGAATAATTGTTATTCTCTTTACATGAATAAAACCTTCTATGGTCATACACCCAATGAAAATGGTTTGTTGGATCTCGATCGTAGTGATACACATATTCATAATATTGAAGCCAAAAGATGCAAAGTTAATAATGATAGTGCGACTTATTTGTGGCACTGCCGTTTAGGTCATATTGGTGTAAAGCGCATGAAGAAACTCCATGTTGATGGGCTTTTGGAATCACTTGATTATGAATCACTTGATGCTTGCGAACCATGCCTCATGGGCAAGATTACTAAGACTGCTTCTACGGAACAATGGAGCGAGCAACTGACTTATTGGAAATAATACATACTGATGTGTGTGATCCGATGAGTGTTGAGGCTCGCGGAGGGTATCATTATTTTCTGACCTTCACAGATGATTTGAGCAAATATGGGTAAATCTACTTGATGAAACATAAGTCTGGAACATTTGAAAAGTTCAAAGAATTTCAGAGTGAAATGGAAAATCATCGTAACAAGACAATAAAGTTTCTACGATCTGATCATGGAGGAGAATATTTGAGTTACGAGTTTGGTCTTCATTTGAAACAATGCGTAATGGTTTCGCAACTGACGCCACCTGGAACACCATAGCGTAATGGTGTGTCCGAACATCATAACCGTACTTTATTAGATATGGTGCAATCTATGATGTCTCTTACCGATTTATCACTATTATTTTGGGGTTAGGCATTAGAGACAGCTGCATTCATGTTAAATAGGGCACCATCTAAATCCGTTGAGACGACACCATATTAACTGTGGTTTGGCAAGAAACCAAAGTTGTCGTTTCTTAAAGTTTGAGGTTGCGATGCTTATGTGAAAAAGTTTCATCCTGATAAGCTCAAACCCAAATCGAAGAAATGTGTCTTCATAGTATACCCAAAGGAAACTTTTGGGTACACCTTCTATCACAGACCCGAAAGGCAAGATATTCATTGCTAAAAATGGATACTTTCTAGAGAAGGAGTTTCTCTCGAAAGAAGTGACTGGGAGGAAAGTAGAACTTGATGAGGTAACTATACCTGCTCCCTAATTGGAAAGTAGTTCATCACAGAAATCAGTTCCTGTGACTCCTACATCAATTAGTGAGGAAGCTAATGATCATGATCATGTAACTTCAGATCAAGTTACTACCAAACCTCGTAGGTCAACTAGAGTAAGATTCGCACCAGAGTGGTACGGTAATCCTGTTCTGGAGGTCATGTTACTTGACCATGACGAACCTACGAACTAGGAGGAAGTGATGATGAGCCTAGATTCCGTAAAATGGCTTGAGGCCATGAAATCTGAGATGAGATACATGTATGAGAACAAAGTATGGACTTTGGTGGACTTGCCCGATGATCGGCAAGCCATAGAAAATAAATGGATCTTCAAGAGGAAGGCAAACGCTGATAGTAGTGTTACTATCTACAAAGCTCGACTTGTCGCAAAAGGTTTTTCGACAAGTTCAAGGTGTTGAATACGATGAGATTTTCTCACTCATATCGATGCTTAAGTCTGTCCGAATCGTATTAGCAATTGCCGCATTTTATGATTATGAAATTTGGCAAATGAATGTCAAAACTGCATTCCTGAATGGATTTCTGGAAGAAGAGTTGTATATGATGCAACCAGAAGGTTTTATCGATCCTAAAGGTGCTAACAAAGTGTGCAAGCTCCAGCGATCCATTTATGGACTGGTGCAAGCCTCTCGGACTTGGAATAAACGTTTTGATAGTGTGATCAAAGCATATGGTATTATACAGACTTTTGGAGAAGCCTGTATTTACAAGAAAGTGAGTGGGAGCTCTGTAGCATTTCTAATACTATATGTAGATGACATATTTTTGATTGGAAATGATATAGAAATTCTTGATAGCATAAATGGATACTTGAATAAGAGTTTTTCAAAGAAAGACCTCGGTGAAGCTGCTTACACATTGAGCATCAAGATCTATAGAGATAGATCAAGACGCTTGATAAGATTCTTCAATGAGTACATACCTTGATAAGATTTTGAAGTAGTTCAAAATGGAACATTCAAAGAAGGAGTTCTTGCCTGTGTTGCAGGATGTGAAGTTGAGTAAGACTCAAAACCCGACCATGGCAGAAAATAGAAAGAGAATGAAAAGTCATTCCCTATGCCTCAGTCATAGGTTCTATAAATTATGCTATGCTGTGTACCAGACCTGTTGTATACCTTGCTCTGAGTTTGGCAAGGGTGTACAATTTTTTGATCTAGAAGTAGCTCACTGGACAACGGTCAAGAATATCCTTAGTAAGGACTTAGGAAATATTTCTCGGTTATAGAGGTGATAAAGAGTTCGTCGTAAAGAGTTACATCGATGCAAGCTTTTACACCGATCCAGATGACTCTAAGTCTCAATCTGGATACATATTGAAAGTGGGAGCAATTAGCTAGAGTAGCTCTGTGCAGAGCATTGTAGAATATTTGCAAAATACATACGGCTCTGAATGTGTCAAACCCGTTGACTAAACTTCTCCCACGAGCAAAACATGATCATACCTTAGTACTCTTTGGGTGTTAACCACATAGCAATGTGAACTAGATTATTGACACTAGTAAACCCTTTGGGTGTTGGTCACACGACGAGTGAACGATGGGTGTTAATCACATACAGATGTTAATATTGGTGTTAAATCACATGATGATGTGAACTAGATCATTGACTCTAGTGCAAGTGGGAGACTGAAGGAAATATGCCCTAGAGGCAATAATAAAGTTGTTATTTATATTTCCTTATATCATGATAAATGTTTATTATTCATGCTAGAATTGTATTAACCGGAAACTTAGTACATGTGTGAATACATAGACAAACATAATGTCACTAGTATGCCTCTACTTGACTAGCTCGTTGAATCAAAGATGGTTAAGTTTCCTAGCCATAGACATGAGTTGTCATTTGATTAACGGGATCACATCATTAGAGAATGATGTGATTGACTTGACCCATTTCGTTAGCTTAGCACTTGATCGTTTAGTATGTTGTTATTCCTTTCTTCATGACTTATACATGTTTCTATGACTATGAGATTATGCAACTCCAGTTTACTGGAGGAACACTTTGTGTGCTACCAAACGTCACAACGTAACTGGGTGATTATAAAGGTGCTCTACAAGTGTCTCCGAAGGTACTTGTTGAGTTGACGTATTTCGAGATTAGGATTTGTCACTCCGATTGTCGGAGAGGTATCTCTGGGCCCTCTCGGTAATGCACATCCCTATAAGCCTTGCAAGCAATGTGACTAATGAGTTAGTTGCGGGATGATGCATTACATAACGAGTAAATAGACTTGCCGGTGACGAGATTGAACTAGGTATTGAGATACCGACGATCGAATCTCGGGCAAGTAACATACCGATGACAAAGGGAACAACGTATCTTGTTATGCAGTTTGACCGATAAAGATCTTCGTAGAATATGTAGGAGCCAATATGAGCATCCAGGTTCCGCTATTGGTTATTGGCCGGGGACGTGTCTCGGTCATGTCTACATAGTTCTCGAACCCGTAGTGTCTGCACGCTTAAAGTTCGGTGACGATTTATATTATGAGTTATGTGTTTTGATGTACCGAAGGTAGTTCGGAGTCCCGGATGAGATCGGGGACATGACGAGGAGTCTCGAAATGGTGGAGACATAAAGATCGATATATTGGACGACTATATTGGGACATCGGAAAGGTTCCGAGTGATTCGGGTATTTATCGGAGTACCAAAGAGTTACAGGAATTCGCCGGGGAGTATATGGGCCTTATTGGGGAAAGAGAGAGGGGAGGCTGCGGCCCCCCCAAGGCCTAGTCCGAATTGGACTAAGGGGAGGGGCTGCGCCCCCTCCTTCCTTCTCTTCTCTCTTCCCTTTCCTTGACTCCTACTCCTACTACATGGAAGGGGGGAAATCCTACTCCCTGTGGGAGTAGGACTCCCCAGGGCGCGCCATAGAGAGGGCCGGTGAGGGAGTCCTGGACTAGGGGGTGTCTGGATAGCCGGACTATCATCATCGGCCGGACTCCAAGACTATGAAGATACAAGATTGAAGACTTTGTCCCGTGTCCGGATGGGACTTTCCTTGGCGTGGAAGGCAAGCTTGGCAATACGGATATGTAGATCTCCTACCATTGTAACCGACTCTGTGTAACCCTAGCCCTCCCCGGTGTCTATATAAACCGGAGGGTTTTAGTCTGTAGGACACACAACCATTACAACAATCATACCATAGGATAGCTTCTAGGGTTTAGCCTCCTTGATCTCGTGGTAGATCCACTCTTGTACTACCCATATCATCAATATCAATCAAGCAGGAGTAGGGTTTTACCTCCATCGATGGGCCCGAACCTGGGTAAAAACATCGTGTCCCTTGTCTCCTGTTACCATCCGCCTAGACGCACAGTTCGGGACCCCCTACCCGAGATCCGCCGGTTTTGACACCGACATTGGTGCTTTCATTGAGAGTTGCTCTGTGTCGTCACCGATAGGCTTGATGGATTCTTCAAACAACAGCGCAGTCCAGGGTGAGACTTTTCTCCCCGGACAGATCTTCGTATTCGGCGGCTTCGCACTGCGGGCCAATTCACTTGGCCATCTGGAGCAGATCGAAAGCTACGCCCCTGGCCATCAGGTCTGGTTCGGAAGCCTAAACTTCATGGCTGACATCCGCGGAGACTTGATCTTCGATGGATTCGAGCCACAGCCGAGCGTGCCGCACTGTCACGATGGGCATGATCTAGCTCTGCCGCCGGACAGTACCTTGGAGGCCGCACACGAATCCGCTCCGACCCATAGTTCGGAGCAGACCGCGCAGATCGAGGATAGGTGGCTGGACACCGCCTTGGGAGCTGCAACTTCTGCGGTGATGGAGCCGAATACTGACCTTGTCCCTTATAAAGCTCATGACTCCAAGGTGCCGGACTCCCTACCGGACTCCGAACCTCCCGCGCCCCTGCCAATCGAATCCGATTGGGCGCCGATCATGGAGTTCACTGCTGCGGACATCTTTCAGCACTCACCCTTTGGCGACATCTTGAATTCGCTAAAGCATCTCTCATTATCAGGAGAGTCCTGGCCGGACTGCGGTCAGGATGGTTGGGATGTGGACAACGAAGAAATTCAAGTCCCACCCACCACCCACTTTGTAGCCACTGTCGACGATCTAACCGACATGCTAGACTACGACTCCGAAGACATCGACGGTATGGACGACGATGCCAGAGACGATCAAGAAGCAGCGCTTACAGGGCACTGGAAGACCACCTCGTCATACGACATATACATGGTGGACACCCCAAAGGATGGGGACGGCGAAGAAATAGCGGAGGCAGATTCCTTTAAGAAACAGCCCAAGCGCCGATGTCAGCGGCGCCGCTCTAAATCCCGCCACAGCAAGAACGGAGATTCCGGCACCAGAGATAATAACACCCCAGAGAGTGCCGAAGACAACCCCCTCCAGCAAGATTCAGCGCAGGAGGATGCACAAGCCAGCCCTCACGAGAGAGCGGCAGATGAAGAGGTCGAGGATGATAATTACATACCTCCCTCCGGAGACGAGGTAAGCCTCGACGATGACGAATTCGTCGTGCCTGAGGATCCCGTTGAACAAGAGCGTTTTAAACGCAGGCTAATGGCCACGGCAAATAGCGTAAAGAAAAAGCAGCAACAGCTTCAAGCTGATCAAGATCTGCTAGCCGACAGATGGACCGAGGTCCTCGCGGCCGAAGAGTATGAACTCGAACGCCCCTCCAAAAGCTACCCAAAACACAAGTTGCTCCCCCGACTAGAGGAGGAAGCATACAAACCTTCATCACCAGCGCACAATACGGCAGACCGACCACCTCGTGGCCGCGACAGAGAGGCATCTAGGCCCTCCACCAGGACCGTACCCCGGCACCGCTCGAAAAGTACGAAGCCACGGGGGAATGCGCCAGACTTGCGGGATATATTGGAGGACAAGGCAAGACAATCCAGATCTATCTATGGATCACGTGGGCGCCCCACGACCCACGACGACTACCGTCACGCCGGATACAGCAACTCCGGCCGGGCCGAACACAGCAGACAACGCTCTCTTGAGCTACGTCGTGATATTGCTCAATATAGAGGCGCCGCACACCCACTATGCTTCACAGATGAAGTAATGGATCATCAAATCCCCGAAGGTTTTAAACCCGTGAACATTGAATCCTACGACGGCACAACAGACCCCGCAATTTGGATTGAAGACTATCTCCTTCACATCCATATGGCCTGTGGTGATGATCTTCACGCCATCAAGTACCTCCCACTCAAGCTTAAAGGACCAGCTCGGCATTGGCTTAACAGCTTGCCCGCAGAGTCAATTGGGCGCTGGGAGGACCTGGAAGCCGCATTCCTCGACAACTTCCAGGGCACATATGTGCGACCACCAAACGCCGATGACCTAAGCCACATAATTCAGCAGCCAGATGAATCGGCCAGACAGTTCTGGACACGGTTCTTAACAAAGAAAAATAAAATCGTCGACTGCCCGGATGCAGAGGCCCTTGCAGCCTTCAAACATAACATCCGTGACGAGTGGCTGGCCCGGCACCTAGGACAGGAAAAGCCGAAATCCATGGCAGCCCTCACATCACTCATGACCCGCTTCTGTGCGTGGGAGGACAGCTGGCTAGCCCGCAGCAACAACCTCAGCAAAAATGCTGGCAGTCCGGATACTAAGGACCACAATGGCAGGTCGCGTCGAAATAAAAACAAACGCCGCGTTAACGGTGATAACAATGAGGATACGGCAGTCAACACCGGATTCAGAGGCTCTAAACCCGGTCAGCAGAAGAAGCCATTCAAAAGAACCCCTCCGGGTCCGTCCAATTTGGACCGAATACTCGACCGCTCTTGCCAGATACATGGCACCCCCGAAAAGCCAGCTAACCACACCAATAGGGATTGTTGGGTATTCAAGCAGGCAGGCAAGTTAATTGCCAAAAACAATGACAAGGGGCTGCATAGCGATGACGAGGAAGAGACTCGGCCACCGAACAGTAGAGGATAGAAGGGTTTCCCCCCACAAGTGCGGACGGTAAACATGATATACGCAACCCACATACCCAAGAGGGAGCGGAAGCGTGCACTTAGGGACGTATATGCGATGGAGCCAGTCGCCCCGAAGTTCAATCCATGGTCCTCTTGCCCGATCACTTTTGATCGAAGGGACCACCCCACCAGCATCCGCCATGGCGGATTCGCCGCATTGGTTTTAGACCCAATCGTCGATGGATTTCACCTCACTAGAGTCCTGATGGACGGCAGCAGCAGCCTGAACCTGCTTTATCAGGATACAGTGTGCAAGATGGGCATAGACCCCTCAAGGATTAAACCTACAAAGACAACCTTCAAAGGCGTCATACCAGGTGTGGAGGCCAATTGTACAGGCTCAGTCATACTGGAAGTGGTCTTCGGATCCCCGGATAATCTTCGACATAGTCCCGTTCCGCAGTGGCTATCACGCTCTGCTCGGACGAACCGCGTTCGCAAAATTCAACGCGGTGCCGCATTATGCATACCTTAAGCTCAAGATGCCAGGCCCTCGTGGAGTCATCACGGTCAACGAAAATACTGAACGCTCCCTGTGAACGGAGGAACACACAGCGGCTCTCGCGGCAGAAGTACAGAGCAGCCTTTTAAGGCAATTTTCGAGTCCGGCCGTTAAACGACCGGACATGGCCAAACGCGCCCGGAGTAACATCAATCAAGACCACCTGGCACGTTCCGAGCACGCGTAGCAATGCGGACCCAACCCCAGCCCTTGCATGATTGCAAGACCAGCTCTCCGCGTACATCATTACGCTCTGGAGATACCATGGGCATAGGGGGAGGGGCACGACCACGACCGGCCCAGAGTGCGGCTCAACCACACCAGGGGCTCCCAAGTGTGTCGCTCTTTTTATTTTCATTTTTCTTTTTCTTATACATAGGACTCCGTTTACCAGAGACACTGTCCGGCGGCGAACCTGCCGAACTCACGATGCAACAGCCAGGGAGGGACAAAGGCTGCGACGAACACTCAGGTGGTCTCCATTATGAGCATTAAATTTGTTAAATACACCAGTCCGCAGCCTACCCCTAGAGGGGGACATGTTTAATAGTCCAATCCCTTGCTTACCACACTATTTGTATCGTTCTACACTCATGGCAGAATCCCTTGAATAAACAATGCATCACTTTTCGCTTATAATTGCATTCCTTTTCTTATATATGTTCATTTATGACATCTTGCATCCGTACACTCTGGTACGGCCGAATACACCAGGTGATGGAGTCATGTACCTAGGGTAGGTTCATAGACCTGATCTAAGTACCCTGCCCAAGGACACCCTTAGAAGAGATCACCTTCCAGTCGACCTACGAGGAACTCACTCGACTGACTTGAAGGACTCGACCACGAAGACTCACTCGACCACCAGAAGGTCAAGAAGCACTCTGCACTGCAACGGTCTGTAATTAAGTAGACTTTGTGATAGTTAAGACCCTTTATGTGGGGCGTTACCAGTAACGCCCCAGACTTAATGTACCTTAAACCCTTCATTACGTGGGTCGGCTGGGGTCCTGGCGCACTCTATATAAGCCACCCCCCTCCACAGGCAGAAGGGTTCGCACCCCTGTAACTCATATACACATAATCCACTCGACCGCCTCCGGGCTCCGAGACGTAGGGCTTTTACTTCCTCCGAGAAGGGCCTGAACTCGTACATCCCTTGTGTTTACAACCTCTCCATAGCTAGGACCTTGCCTCTCCATACCTACCCCCCACTCTACTGTCAGACTTAGAACCACGACAGTTGGCGCCCACCTTGGGGCACGGTGTTTTAGCGATTTTGTGGAGAAGTTGCGATTCTTCCGAGTACTTTCATCATGGTGGCTGCTGGAGTTTTCGTCGAGGGTCACGAGGTCAGCCTTGGCGCTCTCACCTTCGTCGCCGACGACTCCGCCTGGCTCTAGGAGGCTCCACTCGACGTTGATGCGCTCCCCGTCCGCGGGGCAACGCATTTTCGCGCATGTGTCCGCGGCGTTCTGCTGCGGCAACCGTCGACCCCGTATCGGTCGACTCCCCTATCGACCACCCTCCCGGTCTCCCGCCAGCGCAAGCGCTCTGGTCGGTCGAGGCTTCAGCGGTGGGTAAGACACGCGGTGGCTCGCCAGACGGCCACCACCCAAGTTGCGGCAATCGAGCCCGACGAATCTCTCTACGGCCTGTTCGATCTGTCGACTAGCTCCGTAGAGACTGCATCCGAATGCGATAGCAGTGATCCAGCAGCGGAAATCCTGATGGTCAACGGGCCTCGCAGTCCGCCTGGCTTCGCCCATGATGGTGGGGCAGGCGACGGAGACGACCCCGCACGAGGCCACGAAGAGTACCAGCCCGAGCCACTCGACTCTCTGCAAAGAGAGGAACTTCGCCGCAGGAATATGGATGCCCTGCATACTCCCATCGCAGGAGAAACCCCCGAGGCTCGCGCCTTGGAGGAGGCACGATTGGCCAATTTGGCCGAACGCGCTCGTCTGGAGAATCTTTAGCGAGCACTCGACGAGCGCGCGCGACAACGAGTTCCCGACGCCAATCGACGTCAACTCTTCCCGCCGACTCAGGTATATCGAACCCCAATCCAGAATTTAGCAGCTGCGACCCGTATAGCAGAGTCCATCCAGCCCTCTCAGTCGGAAGCTGGCAGAGGCTTGATGCAGATCAGGGATTTGCTCCGGGCAGCAGGAGACCAGAATTCAGCCGTGTCGCAGTCGCGCAACAGAATTCACAGTCGATCCGTCATTGCGAATACGGTTCAGTCTGCTCACAGTCCCAGATCGCCTCCGCGGCGAGAAGGGCGCGAGAATCGGCGGGACCAGTATGGAGACCGACACGACCGAGATGATAGGCGTCGAGTGCCCGCTTCCCCTCCGAGGGTAGGGTCTTACGCTCCTCGGTGGCAAGACGACAGGCGTCAGCTCAGTGTGGGGCGAAGATCTCCAGTCGACCCCAGAGAACCAGGCTTCGACGCGCGATCCATTATCGTGCAAGGCTTGGTCGACCGGAACAGAGCCCATCGGGATGGACCCGACAGAGATGCGCCCACAAGCAGTCGAGTGCATGTTTCTGGTCCAGAATGTTTCAGCAGAGCTATCAGAGCCGCAGTGATCCCCCCAATTTCAGGTTGGCAACAGGAGTCAGCAAGTTCACCGGTGAGTCTAAGCCTGAAACTTGGCTTGAGGACTACCGAGTGGCGGTTCAGATTGGTGGTGGGAACGACGAGGTGGCCATGAAGCATTTGCCCCTCATGTTGGAAGGTTCTGCCAGAGCGTGGTTGAATCAGTTACCTCCTAGTAGCATTTACACTTGGAAAGATCTGTCCCGAGTGTTCGTCAGAACATTTGAAGGAACTTGCAAGCGACCGGCTGGATTGACGGAGCTGCAAGTCTGTGTGCAGAAGACAAATGAGACTCTCAGGGAATATATTCAGAGATGGATCACTTTGCACCATACTGTGGAGAATGTGTCTGATCATCAGGCAGTCTGCGCCTTCAAGGATGGCGTCAAGAACAGAGAATTGAGTATGAAATTTGGTCAAATCGGAGACATGACCCTGAGTCGGATGATGGAGATTGCTACCAAGTACGCCAACGGTGAAGAAGAAGACCGACTCCGAAGCGGCAAGTACAAACCGAGTCAGTCGGAGAAGGGAAACACCAGTCGGAAACAGAAGCGGAAGGCTGAACCAGCAGCTCCTGGAGAGGCTCTGGCCATGACTCAGGGAAAGTTTAAAGGGAAACCAAAAGGATCCTAGAACCCTAAGAAGGTAAAAGATAAAGAAGGGAACGACGTGATGGATATGCCGTGTCACGTCCACACGAAGAAAGAAGAAGAGGGCAATATCATTTACCCAAAGCATACCACACGCCAATGTCGACTCCTGATCCAGCAGTTTCAAGAAAAACAGTCTAAAGACAAGGAAAAGGAGTCGGACAAGGCCGAAGACAAGGAGGACAGTGAGGATGGATATCCGCATGTCAACTCCACTCTGATGATCTTTGCAGATGTGGAAAGCAAGAGTCGACTGAAAGTCATTAACCGTGAGGTGAACATGGTTTCCCCAGCAAAAGCAAGTTATCTGAGATGGTCCCAAACACCCATCACATTCGACCAATCTGATCACCCGACTCATATTGCCACCCCTGGGAGGCAAGCTTTGGTGGTCGATCCAGTTGTCGAAGGCACTCGACTGACAAAAGTGCTGATGGACGGTGGTAGTGGGCTGAATTTGTTGTATGCAGACACACTGAAAGGAATGGGCATTCTGATGTCCCAACTGAGCACCAGTAACATGAGCTTTCATGGAGTTATACCAGGGAAGAAAGCCGAGTCACTCGGCCAAATAGCTCTGGACGTGGTGTTTGGTGATTCGAAACATTTTCGCAAAGAGAAGTTGACGTTTGAGGTCGTGGATTTTCAGAGTGCGTATCATGCAATTTTGGGGAGACCAGCTTATGCACGGTTCATGGCTCGACCATGTTACGTGTACCTCAAACTGAAGATGCCCGGCCCCAAAGGAGTGATCACTGTCACCGGTGATCGGAAAAAGGCAGAAGAGTGCTTTCAGAAGGGCTCAAAGATTGCCGATTCCCAGGTGACAGCGGTCGAGTTTGAAGAATACAAGCAAAACGCAGATCCGAGTGATTTGCTGCGATCCAAGAAACTCGCCACAGAATCTGCATTTCAGTCGTCCGGTGAGACGAAGCCTGTTCACATTCACTCGACCGACCCCAATGCAGCCCCGACCCACATCTCCACAACACTCGACCCAAAATAGGAAGAAGCGCTCATCCAGTTCCTCCGTGAGAACTGGGACATTTTTGCATGGAAGCCCACTGACATGCCAGGTGTTCCCAGGGGACTGGCTGAGCATCGCCTAAGAGTCGACTCATCAGCAAAACCAGTCAAAGAGCATCTTCGGCGGTTCGCCGTCCAGAAGAGAAAAGCCATTGGCGAGGAAGTGGCTCGACTGTTGGCGGCAGAATTTATCCGAGAGGTATACCACTCCGAGTGGCTCGCCAATGTCGTCATGGTTCCTAAGAAGGACAAATCGCTCCGAATGTGCATTGATTTCAAGCACATCAACCGGGCCTGCCCGAAAGATCATTTTCCTCTCCCTCGCATAGATCAAATTGTTGACTCGACCGCGGGATGCGAGAGATTGTCTTTTCTAGACGCCTATTCCGGGTACCACCAGATCCGTCTGTACGGGCCCGATGAGATAAAAACAGCTTTCATCACTCCATTCGGGTGCTTCTGCTATATCACCATGCCATTCGGCCTCAAGAATGCCGGAGCCACATTTATGCGAATGATTCAGAAGTGTCTGCTCACTCAAATCAGTCGGAATGTGGAAGCGTATATGGATGATATCGTTGTCAAGTCACGAAAAGGTTCCGACCTGCTCGCTGACCTCGCCGAAACATTTGCCAACCTCAGAAGGTATGATATCAAGCTCAATCCATCAAAGTGCACATTCGGAGTTCCTGGTGGCAAGTTACTTGGTTTTCTCATTTCCGAGCGAGGGATCGATGCTAATCCAGAAAAGATCGGCATTGTTCTCCGAATGAAACGCCCTGTGCGAGTGCACAATGTCCAGAAGCTTACTGGATGCTTGGCCGCATTAAGTCGATTCATCTCACGACTCGGTGAAAAGGCATTACCTCTTTACCGACTGATGAAGAAGGCAGACAAGTTAGAGTGGACTCCAGAAGCTGATGCAGCGTTTGCCGAGCTAAAAGCTCTGCTCTCCACCCAGCCGGTGCTTGCTGCTCCAATCAGCAAAGAGCCTCTGTTGCTTTATATCGCAGCCACAGGACAAGTCGTCAGTATAGTGCTTACAGTCGAGCGGGAGGAAGAAGGAAAAGCCTTCAAAGTTCAACGCCCAGTGTATTATTTGTCTGAAGTCTTGACTCCATCCAAGCGGAGATACCCTCATTATCAGAAGCTTGTGTATGGAATATACATGACCACGAAGAAGGTTGCTCATTATTTCTCTGATCATTCCATCACAGTCGTCAGCGACGCTCCACTATCAGAGATTTTGCACAACAGAGATGCAACTTGTCGAGTGGCAAAATGGGCGATTGAACTTCTTCCCCTTGATATCAAGTTTGAGGCAAAGAAAGCCATTAAGTCCCAGGCAATAGCAGATTTCCTCGCCGGGTGGATTGAACAACAGCAGCCGACTGAAGTTCACTCAGAGCATTGGACCATGTTCTTTGATGGCTCTAAAATGCTGAATGGTTCCGGTGCTGGGGTGGTCTTGGTTTCCCCCAGAGGAGATAAGCTTAGATATGTGCTCCAGATTCACTTTGATTCCTCCAACAACGAGGCAGAGTATGAGGCCCTCTTATATGGATTACGCATGGCCATTTCACTTGGCGTCCGTCGCCTGATGATCTATGGCGATTCAGATTTAGTGGTCAATCAAGTGATGAAGGAGTGGGACGTGAGAAGCCCAGCCATGACTGGATACTGCAATGCAGTGAGGAAGCTGGAAAAGAAGTTTGAGGGGTTAGAGCTCCATCACATACCCCGACTGAAAAATCAGGCAGCAGATGATCTGGCAAAGATAGGTTCCAAGAGAGAAGCCATTCCGAGTGGTGTGTTCTTGGAGCATATACACACTCCGTCAGTCAAAGAAGATCCTTTCACCGAAGAAGCTCCACAGCCCAAGAGTGCCACAGATCCGACTGAGGTTGAGGTCCCAGCGGTGGTCGACTTGATCATGGAGGTCTTAGTGGTCATTCCCAACTGGACAGTTCCATATATCGCGTATATCCTAAGAAAAGAGCTCCCAGAGGATGAGGAAGAGGCTCGAAAATCGTCCGTCGATCCAAGGCCTTTACCGTAATCAAAGGACAGTTATACAGAGAAAGCGCGACTGGAGTTGGTCAGAAATGCATAACGCCAGAAGAAGGTCGAATCATCCTTAATGATATCCACTCGGGGACCTGTGGTCATCATGCGTCCTCTCGGACCATCGTGGCCAAAGCATACCGAGCCGGATTTTATTGTCCAAAGGCGAATGAGATGGCAAAGGAAATGGTGGACAAGTGCGAAGGATGTCAGTTCTACTCGAATATGTCGCACAAGCCTGCATTAGCTCTGAAGACCATTCCACTCGTCTGGCCTTTCGCAGTATGGGGGTTGGACATGGTTGGTCCTTTGAGAACGGGTCGAAGTGGCTTCACGCATGTACTGGTGGCAGTCGACAAGTTCACCAAGTGGATTGAGGCTAAACCAATCAAGAACCTTGACGCCCGGACTGTTGTTAGCTTCATCAGGGAACTGATATTCAGATATGGAGTCCCGCACAGCATCATCACGGATAATGGATCAAACTTTGACTCGGAGGAATTCAGAGATTTCTGCAACTCTGAAGGAACACGAGTCGACTACGCTTCAGTCGCCCATCCGCAGTCGAATGGACAAGCAGAGCGAGCCAATGGCCTGATTCTCAAGGGATTGAAGCCCCGACTGATGCGTGATCTCAAGCATGCGGCTGGAGCGTGGGTCGACGAACTTCCCTCGGTGCTTTGGGGACTGGGACCACACCTAATCGGTCGACCGGAAGAACTCCATTCTTCTTGGTCTATGGAGCTGAAGCAGTCTTCCGAGTGATCTCCTCCACAATGCTCCTCGAGTTGAACTCTACAACGAAGCGGAAGCTGAACAAGCGCGGTAGGACGCAGTTGACCTTTTAGAGGAAGAAAGGGAGATGGCCCTGATCCAATCGACCATCTACCAACAAGACTTGCGTCGTTTCCACGCCAGAAATGTGAGGGGTCGAGCCTTCCAGGAAGGGGATTTAGTTCTCCGAGTGGATCAGAAGAAACAACACAAGCTTGCTCCTTCTTGGGAAGGACCCTTCATCGTCTCCAAAGTTCTCCACAACGGGGCGTACCGTCTTTACAACGTCGAACATAATATCGACGAGCCCCGAGCTTGGAACGCGGAACTACTCCGCCCATTTTACACTTAAGTTTATCACTCGGAGGAGTTGTAATAAAATACTTCTGTAGTTCATGGATTTCAAAATAATTCCTCCATAATTTTTGTCACTTTTTATTTTCCCCTCAGTGGGTGACTTAGCCGCGAATCTGTTTCGCCTAAGTTTGTAAAAATCCTTACCGAGTGGTGAGCCAGACTTCCACTCGGGGGCTTAGCTGCGAATCCATTTCGCCTAAGATTAAATAAAATCCTTACCGAGTGGTGAGCCAGACTTCCACTCGGGGGCTTAGCTGCGAATCCGTTTCGCCTAAGATTAAATAAAATCCTTACCGAGTGGTGAGCCAGACTTCCACTCGGGGGCTTAGCTGCGAATCCGTTTCGCCTAAGATTAAATAAAATCCTACCGAGTGGTAAGCCAGACTTCCACTCGGAGGCTTAGCTGCAGTCCAAAGTACTCGCCTAAGTTATTTAAATCCTACCGAGTGGCGAGCCAGACTCCCACTCGGAGGCTTAGCTGCGGTCCAAAGTACTCGCCTAAGTTATTTAAATCCTACCGAGTGGCGAGCCAGACTCCCACTCGAAGGCTTAGCTGCAGTCCAAAGTACTCGCCTAAGTTATTTAAATCCTACCGAGTGGCAAGCCAGACTCCCACTCGGAGGCTTAGCTGCAGTCCAAAGCACTCGCCTAAGTTATTTAAATCCTACCGAGTGGCGAGCCAGACTCCCACTCGGAGGGCTTAGCTGCAGTGTAAACACTCGCCTAAGTACAATGTGCTCCCGCAAGGAGGACGAGGTGCAGGTCGACTGCGACCCTCTCCTCTGAGCTATGCCACAAATACAACGTACGCTCGAAAGAAGGACGAGGTGCAGGTCGATTGCGACCCTCTCCTCTGAGCTACGCCCTAAGTACAATGTGCGCTCGTAAGGAGGACGAGGTGCAGGTCGACTGTGACCCTCTCCTCTGAGCTTCGCCACAAGTACAACCTGAAAATCCTACCGAGTGAAGAGCAAACCTCTCACTCGGGGGCTTAGCTGCAGCCCAGCGCTCGCCTAAGATGTGAAAATCCTACCGAGTGAAGAGCAAACCTCTCACTCGGGGGCTTAGCTGCAGCCCAGCGCTCACATAAGATGTGAAAATCCTACCGAGTGAAGGGCAAACCCCTCACTCGGCGGCTTAGCTGCAGCCCAGCACTCGCCTAAGATGTGAAAATCCTACCGAGTGAAGAGCAAACCTCTCACTCGGGGGCTTAGCTGCAGCCCAGTGCTCGCCTAAGATATGAAAATCCTGCCGGGTGAAGAGCAAACCTCTCACTCGGGGGCTTAGCTGCAGCCCAGTGCTCGCCTAAGACATCAAAATCCTACCGAGTGAAGAGTAAACCTCACACTCGGGGGCTTAGCTGCAGTCCAGCGCTCGCCTAAGTGGATTAAGGAATAGGTCGACTGCAGTAAGCGTCTTGCTTTGAACCTACAAAAAGACATTTCGAGCCAAAAACAATCATATTCAAACATCAAATCCAAGTTCGGATTGATACCTAAAGCAACCGAAAGTGCTCAGGTGCTAAGCCTGTTAAGGTTTATCGGTTACAACTCCACTCGGCATACCAAGGCAACTTTAAAGTGTCGAGCTTAAAAGAAGTTTTTTACCCCTCCTGTGGAGGGATGGAAGGAGCGATGAACTCATCAAGATCAATTCCATCTGCGATCCGAGTGGCAGCAGCAATGAAGGTTTCCATGAAGGACCTGAAGTCGTGTTTCTTGGTGTTGGCCACTCGGAGAGTCGCCGGCTTGTCTTCTCGCGCATCTTTGCAGTGGACTCG
Organism: Triticum timopheevii; assembly: GCA_963921465.1. NCBI lineage: Eukaryota > Viridiplantae > Streptophyta > Magnoliopsida > Poales > Poaceae > Triticum > Triticum timopheevii. Next base: position 71,480 of record CAWUFU020000066.1, on the reverse strand, counting down.
GGCCAGACACAGAGCAACATCTGCACCGCACCGAGCCGATGACTTTTTCCACTCCTGCACTCGACCAGGGACCGTGTTCAGGCGAGCCATCAGCGACTCAAGGTCGTTCTGGAGTGTCTCCCTGGGCCAGAGCGATGAGTCGATGCGAGATGTGGCGACCTTCAGCCTTGCAAGATAGTCCACGACAGCTGCAATACGGGACTCCAGTCGGAAAACATTCATGGCAACTTCGTCGTTCACCGGAGAATTGATGGGGTCAAGGTTTGGTTCCAGCCGGCTAGTCTCTTCTTCAAAGTTTTGACAAAATTCTGCAAGGGCAATCACCGAGTCAAGGCAATGGTCGAATGGAAAAATCACAGTTGAAAATGATTGTTGAGAGTAAAGGGTTACCTTCAAGCATAAGGAACAGCTTCTTGGCAAGACCACTCAGGAAGACCTCCAGCTCATTTTTCTTCCCAGCCAACTGGTTGACTTGGTCGGTCAGGGCGGCTTTGTCAATTTTCAGTTGACCGATTTCCTTGTTGGCAATCCCAAGAGCAGCTTCCAGATTGGTATTTTCTTGTTCAAGCTTGGTGACTTAAGCTAACTTCTCGTCAGCAAGCTTGATCTTATCAGCTAGTTCAAGGTCTTTCTTCTGTTGGGCCTCCCTCACCTTACCTGCAAGTTACAGCAAGATCAGATTTTGAAACAAACGAAGGGAAAAAGCAGTCGTCGAGGCCTCACCAAACATACCTTCGGTCTCCTCCTTTGCCCTCGTCAGATTCTCCTGAACCAGCTTCAAATCCAGCTCGAGCTGAATGTGCTTGTTTTCCAGCTCGGTGTAGCGAGCTGCAAGGTCACAGGATTTCTGCGAAGAACCAATCGACTAAATGTCAAAGAAAATTCACTTCCGAGTGGAAAAGGAAAAATCATGCGTTTCTAAGACTACAGCTGAATACAAGCATTCGACCGCAGTCTCGGGGACTACACCCAGTGGGTGCACTCAGCGTGCCCCCACTAATCCTATTGAAGACAGAGTCGACCAGTCGACCTCAAAAAAAAAACAAGATGTATTCTTTAAGACTGTAATCGACTGCAAGCAGTCGACCACAGTCTCGGGGACTACACCCAGTGGGTGCACTCAGCGTGCCCCCACCACTTTGGGAAATCCATTCGCCTCAGTCGAATGACGGAAAGACTGAACTTATAAAGCCTAAGGCCGACTGCGAGCAGTCGACCTTAGCCTTGGGGACTACACCCAGCGGGTGCACTCAGCGTGCCCCCGCTAACACGGAGTTTGAATCGACACACCCACTGGGTGACTGCTATGAATTCCGGAAAGAAATTTTTTTGATAGCATATCCTAACAGAACAAGCGGTGATCGACTAACCTGAACATTGCTTTGAAGGGCGGAATTGGCGTCGTAAGCTGCTTGGCTCGCATCCCGGATGGTCTTCACCTGCTCCATCATGATCCTTGCCTGGCGTATCGCCTCCTTCACGGCCCCAGCTTGGTCCTCTGGGACATGGTACGTCGTGAAGAGGGAGGGCTGTGCGGCACTCGACGAAGCAGGGAGAGCACTCGTCAGTGGATCTGCGAAGGACATAGTGTGTCTAGTGGTGTTCTCCTCCTCCGCGACTAGAGTCTCGGGCGCCGTCACATCCTGGAGCACCCTGCCGGCAGACGCTTTCCTGCTCCTTCTGTGCTTCAGCGGTTCCTCATCTTCATCATCATCAGGAAGAGTGATAACAACGTTGGATGGAGCTACAGAAAAGAATCAGAATTAGAGATCATGAGTCAGTCGACTAAAAACGGAATTAAGAGTATAGTACCAAGGTTTGAGGTTGCTGCGTCCTCCATCTCATGGTCATCAGCCCTGGCTGAGGTCTCAGAAGTAGCAGCACTGCAATCCCAAAGAATTAGTCGACTGGCTCAAACGTCAACCAGAGATAAAGCTTGCACAAAACAGGAAGATTTAAGCAGCAATGATTACCCTTATATGGTGGGGATGGACACCTTCATCTTCGGCAGGAGTTTGGTCGGCTTTGACGGGGCCGCCCTGGGATGCTTCGACGCCCTCTCAGTCGGCACCGGAGAAGTGGTCCGAGGGCGCTTGGTCGACTGCGCCACAGTCGCAACCCCCTTGCCACGTTCAGTCGCAGGGTCATGGACAAGCTCCGACCGCCTTTCCGAGCGCGGTGGTGCGACCTCCTCCTCCTCCTCTTCTTCGTCCTCCTCGTCGTCATCATCATCGTCATCCTCCTCAGCGGCATCCGAGTCCCACTCCTCCTGGCTCTCGCCCCCGCTCGCTTCTCCTTCCTCAGTCGGAGCCTGTGCCCCATTGGGCATCGAGTACAGCTCAGTGAGGGCCTGATTAGACATCAAGACAAAAGTCAATCGACCGATTGGCAGAGAAAGCAGAAATAAATATGACAAGAATACAATGGGAAGTGGAGCGGACATACCTTGTTTGGAACGCTGAGGTGGTCGAGTGGAGGAATCCTTCTGGCTCCACGAGGGTTATCCTTGTTTCCAGTAACAGCGACCATCCACCTTTCCAGAGTGGCATCGTCGACTGCTTCTGGATTGATCCGAGTCTCATCTTCAGTCCCGCGGTACAACCACATGCAATGGCTCCGGAACTGAAGAGGCTGGATACGACGCCTAAGGAACACCTCCAGGAGATCCATACCCGTCACTCCCTCCCGAACCAACTGAACTACGCGCTCCATCAACATCTTCACGTCAGCTTTCTCCTCCGGAATCACCTTCAGAGAGGAGGGCTTGTTCACTCGGTCCATGGTGAACCGAGGAAGTCCACTCGACTTCCCCGGCGTCGGCTGATCCTGGCAGTAGAACCAGGTCGACTGCCAGCCTCTGACTGACTCGGGAAACGTCATGGCTGGGAAGGTGCTCTTGTTCCTCACCTGGATCCCCAGACCTCCACACATTTGGACAACTTGGGTTCTTTCGTCGCCTGGGCTTGCCTTCTTCACGGCCTGAGAGCGGCACGTGAATATATGCTTGAACAATCCCCAATGCGGTCGACAACCCAGAAAATTCTCGCAAATGGACACAAACGCGACGAGATAGGCGATGGAGTTCGGGGTGAAGTGGTGGAGTTGCGCTCCAAAGAAGTTCAAGAAACCACGAAAGAAAACTCTCGGTGGCAAAGAAAATCCGCGGTCGACATGGGTGGCCAGAAGCACGCACTCACCCTCTTCCGGCTGGGGCTGCCACTCCCTCCCCGGAAGCCTCGCGGCTCCGTGGGGGATCAGCCCGTCGTTGGCCATATCGAGAAGATCCGCCTCCGTGATGGTCGACTGGATCCAATCTCCCTGGACCCAGCCTTTCGGCAGGCGAGATCTAGATGAAGACCCGCCGCGACTGGTGGATCTCCCCTTCGCCTTCTCTGTCACCGACGCCTTCTTCGCGCGTTCCAGTGTTGCCGTCTTATCCTTGACCATGGCTGCTGGCGAGACGCGCGAGGAGAAGTTGTGCGGAGGTGAGAGCGAGCGTGTTGGGCGGAGACGAAGGAAGCAGAGAGAAAATGTTGAGGCACTGTTAAAAAAAAACCTCGCCGGGCGCATTTATAAGATCCTTTCCGAGCGGATGACAGGTGGGCCCGGTCGGTCTAATCATATCCCGAAACAGTTGCGCGGGCGTGATACGTGGCGAAGAAAGCGGCGCGGAGATCGAGGCGTCTATGCCCTATCCCATCCGAGCGCCGCGGTCCGCCCCGCTTCGCGCGCTTCCCCAAAATTTCGTATCCCGCGGAATCCGCGAACGGCAGATCGGTCCGTCGAACGCGGGATTTCCTGTGATCCGTCACTCGGAAATCAGCGAAGTCCAAAAGATCACTCGACGAAAGAAAAGAATGCATCGAGTCGACTGAAGAAAAGTTGCTCACTATCAACAAAGAGATTTTTTAGTTCAAAACAACGCACGGCCAGTGTGCGAAGGCTAATCGGAAACAACATCAACTCCTTCATCACTCAAGCCTCAATCCATTCGGGGGCTAATGATGGAGTCATGTACCTAGGGTAGGGTCATAGACCTGATCTAAGTACCCTGCCCAAGGACACCCTTAGAAGAGATCACCTTCCAGTCGACCTACGAGTAACTCACTCGACTGACTTGAAGGACTCGACCACGAAGACTCACTCGACCACCAGAAGGTCAAGAAGCACTCTGCACTGCAACAGTCTGTAATTAAGTAGACTTTGTGATAGTTAAGACCCTTTATGTGGGGCGTTACCAGTAACGCCCCAGACTTAATGTACCTTAAACCCTTCATTACGTGGGTCGGCTGGGGTCCTGGCGCACTCTATATAAGCCACCCCCCTCCACAGGCAGAAGGGTTCGCACCCCTGTAACTCATATACACATAATCCACTCGACCGCCTCCGGGCTCCGAGACGTAGGGCTTTTACTTCCTCCGAGAAGGGCCTGAACTCGTACATCCCTTGTGTTTACAACCTCTCCATAGCTAGGACCTTGCCTCTCCATACCTACCCCCCACTCTACTGTCTATGCGGTATTACATTACATATTTTAAACTTCTTACCTCAAAGCCTGTTAGAAGGCTGCTGCAGGCTTCGGTCAGCCCGCTCTTGGCGAGCTGAACCTTCTGAATCACCGCACTCATGATAGTGCGGTGTTCTTCCTCGATGGAAGCGCCGTTGAGCGCCTCCAACAAGTTGTCCGGCGCCTCCGGTTGGACGGAGGCTGCCGGTGTCACGGTCTTGCCCTTCTTACGAAGGGGCCGCCTGCCGGACTCTGGAACCACTGCGGGTTCCGGCACGGAGTCCGGCGCAAAGTCCAGAAGGCTGCCTTGCGGCACCTCCGGAGCCTCCCTCTCCTGGCGGGTCCCCTCCTGGGATCCCACCTCGGTGTCCTCAGTGCCACGAGGGGTGGAGGCGGTCGGGATGGAATCTACATCCGACGGAGCCAATGACCCGCTTGATGAAGCGGGAAGATCATCCTTGGATGGACTACAGGTAGTGTGCGGCATTAGAAGGACACCATGTGACACAAAAGAGAAATTACAAATCACTCAGGAATCCGGATACTTACGATCTCGCCAGGGGCTTGGCCCTTGAGGGCCACTCCTCATCGCCGCCATCGGCGTTGGCAGAGCCGTCTGGAGGAAGGGTCCTCCCCTTCTTGGACCCTTCGCCCCCCCTGTTGGGGAAGCCTTCCTCTTCCTCTCTCCCCCCTCTTGGGGAGAGTCCTCTTTCTCCTCCTCCTCATCTTCGGGGGAGGAGTCCGCCTCGGAGCCATCGGACGACGAGTCCGATACCACCTGGCGCCGGGAACTCCTTCGGGTTCCCGTGGCCTTCTTCTTGGCCTTCTTCTCCGGCACCACATAAAGTGCCAGGACCAGCAGCCCCGTTAAACGGGCGTCCGCTGGGTCTTCGGGAAGGGGAGCCGGACAGTCTACCTGTCCGGACGTCCTCTGCCAGTCCTGTTAAAGGCATCGGGAATTTTAGATCCCACATAGAGTCAAACTATGAAAGAAATAAGTGTCCCATAAAGGATAACATATCTTACCACACCGGCCGGGCGCTTGGTGCTGAATCCGCGATCTTCAGTCGCGGACGCGGGGGCTTCTCCGCCCTTGAATAGCACCCTCCAGACGGCTTCGTACGTCGTGTCGAAGAGCCCGCTCAGAGTCCGGTGCTGTGCTGGATCAAACTCCCACAGATTGAAGGCCCGCTGTTGGCAGGGGAGAATCCGGCGGACGAGCATGACCTGGATCACATTGACAAGCCTAAGCTTCTTGTTCACCAAGGTCTGGAGACAGGACTGGAGTCCTGTCAGCTCCTACGAACTACCCCATAGCAAGCCCTTCTCTTTCCAGGAGGTGAGCTGCATGGGGATACCAGATCTGAACTCGGGGGCCACTGCCCATTTAGGGTCACGCGGCTCGGTGATGTAGAACCACCCAGATTGCCACCCCTTGACGGACTCCACAAAGGCCCCCTCGAGCCAGGTGACGTTGGGCATTTTGCCCACCATGGCGCCTCCGCACTCCGCTTGGACGCCCTTCACTACCTTCGGCTTGACATTGAAGGTCTTAAGCCACAAGCCGAAGTGGGGCTGGATGCAGAGGAAGGCCTCGCACACGACGATAAACGCCGAGATGTTGAGGATGAAGTTTGGCGCCAGATCGTGGAAGTCCAGGCCGTAGTAGTACATGAGCCCCCGGACGAAGGGATGAAGTGGGAAGCCCAGTCCGCGGAGGAAGTGGGGAAGGAACACGACCCTCTCATGGGGCCTGGGGGTAGGGACGAGCTGCCCCTTGTCAGGCAGCCGGTGCGTGATGTCGCTGGAAAGGTATCCGGCGCCGTGCAGCTTTTCGATGTGCCCCTCCGTGACGGAGGAGGCCAACCACTTGCCTCCTGCTCCGGACATGGCTGGAGAAGGTTGAGGCGAGATGTGCGAACTTGGGCGCTGGAGCTCGAGTGCGCGGAGATGGATAAGCAAAGGAGGAAGATGGCGTAGGTAAAAAGGGTGAATCCTTATCCCCTTATGTATGGGCGGACGAAGACTATGCGTCCCCACCGGCCTGGTAAAACTCGCTTATCTCCCAAGCGCCACAATCAATGGCGCGGTTGGGTTACCCACGTCCGTATTGATGGGAATCCCGGAATAAGGGGAACACGATCTCTGCTTCGACAAGACGTGCCAAGGAAACCGCTTCGCTAAACGCGCTGAGGTGGTATAATAAAAAACGATTCAAGTAAAGGCTTGGTGGTGGTGTGACGTCATGCCACAAAATACGTCAGCAGATTGAACTTGTGTACATATTATTCTCTCTACGGTGCTATGTGGAATTTATTTTGCAGAGCCGGACACTATCCTGGTTTTCACAATCTTCTATGAATTATTCGGAGGAGGAACCCACCTTGCAATGCCAATCAATATGCGCGCCGGACTCATCGTCATTGAAGCCTGGTTCAGGGGCTACTGAGGGAGTCCTGGACTAGGGGGTGTCCGGATAGCCGGACTATCATCATCGGCCGGACTCCAAGACTATGAAGATACAAGATTGAAGACTTCGTCCTGTGTCCGGATGGGACTTTCCTTGGCGCGGAAGGCAAGCTTGGCAATACAGATATGTAGATCTCCTACCATTGTAACTGACTCTGTGTAACCCTAGCCCTCCCCGGTGTCTATATAAACCGGAGGGTTTTAGTCCGTAGGACACACAACCATTACAACAATCATACCATAGGCTAGCTTCTAGGGTTTAGCCTCCTTGATCTCGTGGTAGATCCACTCTTGTACTACCCATATCATCAATAGCAATCAAGCAGGAGTAGGGTTTTACCTCCATCGAGAGGGCCCAAACCTGGGTAAAAACATCGTGTCCCTTGTCTCCTGTCACCATCCACCTAGACGCACAGTTCGGGACCCCCTACCCGAGATTCGCCGGTTTTGACACCGACAGCCGGCCCCTCCCCTCCTCTCCTTTGTTATATACTGAGGCTAGGGGCACCCCCACTACTCGATATTTCATTATAACCGAGGGTCCAATCACCGTCAACTATTACTAAAACCGACGGTACACCGTCGGCCATCTCCTGTCGGCCTTGCTTCGTCGGCCATTACAGTAATGGTCGACGGTACAGTCGGGTAATATTGTCACCTACGGTAGTAAGCCGACGGTGAGCCGTCAGGCATGTTATTGTGACCAGCTGGCTCATCTTAGCCCGACAACATTTATAGCTGACGGTTCCTCGTCGGGCATTTACTCTCCGACGGTTATTGCTTCCCCTCGGTTTTCAAAATAGTCGATGGTACATTTGTCCCGCTGGACTTATTTTTGGCCATGAGGAGAACCAAACCGTCAGCTCATTAGATGGTCGACAGTGTATACGGCCTTTCAGGAAACCTGTTAGCCGAGGGTGAGCGAACACCGCCAGGAAACCTATTAGTCGAGGGTGAGCAAACACTGTCAATTTATAAATTCACCAACAGTCTGAAGTCCCCATTGGCATTCTCTATAACCGAGACATATTTTCCACCATAGGTCATTACTCACCCCTCATATATTTCTTTCACCAAGGGGTGTTTCATTCCATAGCAATAATTCAAAATATTGGCATTCCAACAAATGCATCTCATACACAAGCACAAGGTATTGAGTTGCATCCAAATTGCATTAACCATAATTATAAAATGTCGAATGCAGAACAAAATAGTAACTGAGATAGGCCACATTTTGCATAAGATAAATTGTCCACTAAGACAAATTTGTCCATAAGATAATAAAGTGTTTCAAATATCTAACACAACTACATTTTGACATGACTTGAAGATCATTAGATTTTATAGCCAATCATCATCATCGCCATCGCCACCGCCATAGCCATAGCCATAGTCATCCTCATCTCCATAGTCATCATATTCCCCATCGCCATAGTGATCATAGTGCTCATCATCATACAGATCACCCTCGCCATAGTTACCATATCCCCCATTGCCATAGTAGTCGTCCTCATCATCATTTCCATGACTCGTACTGCCTCCAGTCCTGCTTCCCATTCCCTAAGTAATGACAAGACTAGTTGTCAGTATAATGTAGCCGAAATTTAAGTGACCTACATGGATCAAACTTAATTGTTCTAATTGATAGGTTATCTGCGAACTGCTATATAACAGTATGATTATCCAACTATATGATGCCTATTCACCTTTTGCTCCTTCACATGAAATTTTTAGAGGAAACATGAATCAGCAGGAACACATATTCCATACACATTTTCCAAGTACTGTGCATATCTATCTGCGACCCCACTATCAACAGTGTTTACATTTCGCAGTCACATGACAAAGCCGAATTAGTAAACTAACTGACCGCTATTGGCTAGTTTGGGCATATAGTAAACTAATTAAGAATGGCATGTACAAAAAGCATAAACTAGCAGCATGTGCCCCAAGGTGAAATAATATTTGCATGTATATGTATTATAATTGAAATGCATATGTACAGAGGCTTTATCGAACATGGTACAATGCTTAGATAAAGGAAGAGTATCCGTAAGAAAAATATTCCGGATGGTTAGCCTAAATGCTTTCATGTCTACTAATTCATTCCCTGCGACCTCAATAAATTATACATGAAGTACAAATAAATTATTGTTCATACTATCATATTTTTCCTATTAATGATTTTTGAATTAACATGGTTCAGTTTATCTAGTTTTGCACATAAGAAATGATAGCAAATTTAGATATGCAGGCAAACAGGGCATATGTACAGAGAAACAAGCAAACAAGGCATATGTACAGATAAACAAGCATGGCAACTATAGGCTATCAAGTGTGGTCTTCACTGCATTTTTTTCTCATAGATGTGCAGATAAACTTGTCCTATCAACCATCAAGTATTTACATGCAGCATCAGTCATTTCTCTTGGGTGATATAATCCTTTAGAGGAATGCGCCAATATAGTTAACCATGCATTTCTTTTCTAAATCTGTAATTAAAATATATGACGGATCTACATCTGCTGCTACTTTCCATGACCAAAAATACTGCACCTGACTTGCACACACCAGACTTGCGAGCACGACGACAATGAACTAACCTTTTCGGTTTGGTGTTGAGGCACATCACCTCGTCCCCTTTGAAATCCGCCTTCAGAATATGATGGAGACTATGTATCATACACAAAAGAAACATTACTTAATGGTTCAATTGCTGAAAGCCTACAATTGAGATGGGTATAACTTACCATGTCATCTGTTGCTGATTGCATTATGCCATAAAAGTCGACTCCCCCTTTCTCAGCCAAAGACTACAAACATCAGCATGTCAGCACATACCTATTCACTCAGTCTCCAATTTACAAGAGAAGACAAGATTACCTGAACAACAAGCTCAATGCCTCGAAGACGCTTGATCTCCTGCTTCAAATGTTTGTTTTCTCTTTCTAGACGCTCCTCCTTAGCAGATTGCACCGGCTGTGAGGCCATCGCCCTTTTAGACTTAATTAACTTCGCCTTCTCTGCTTTGCTAAACAACTCATTAGCAATTCCCAGCCTGCCATGTGGCATTCTGCCTGCTGCTTCATAGATGATTTGTCCATCTAAATCCGGGTGCTCCTCTTCCCAATTTTCTCCATGGGCATTTTTCATTGCCTTATCAAAATCCTCCTTTTCAAATTAAAAATTAATGGTAAACTGCAGTGTTATGCACATAGTTCTCATGATGATTATAATGAACTAAGTTGCAATATTTTACTGACCCAATGATCAGCAGTTCTTTGACTGCATATCTGCTCTTCATCAGTCCCTCGATGCAATTTGTGGGTGTGAAGCCAAGCACCAGAAATTCCAGGGTCTTTCCCGGTTTTGAGTTTCTGCAATTCAAGAGTGTGACACATCATCCAATGTAAATGAAACTTCCTTATTAAATAGTAAGCACAAAGATGTTTGACGAAAATAGTACCAGAAATTGAGGTGTGGCGACAACATTTCTAGCACCACTGCAATGGAAGACCGTGTCCCCATTAGCAAGTCTGTTCCTCTTGTTGGTTAAAGAAAACCCTCTAATTTCAGTACTACTCTGGTGCTCACATAGTAGACGCCAACCAACGTCTGTACCAAAGTCAACTCTCTTTGCATAAATTAAAGCTTCCTTAGTTGGCCAGCGGTTACCATCCTCATCCTCTTTTGTTAGTTCTGTAGGCAATTGTCCCTTCTTCTTTATTCTTTTGATGGCTGCCGCCTTTTCCTCATGTAGCATCTGCTTCACTTTCCTAGTTAAGTTCTCCTCCAAAACACCGTCTGCCTTCTCTTGCTCCGATGGGTCACATTTGAAACGCCACTGCCAAAAACCATCCCAAAACATTTTTTGTTAGTTACTAGTGCATTTGTGGAAGTGAGCATATGCATAATCATCAAAGCTTCCAACACTTCATAGATAAACCAAGTAGTTTTGTCATGGTTGTGACCAAAATAAAGAATTTTAACTACCACCTATCCACCAGTTTTAGACTTCTTATGTCTAAATATAATATGTTCACCTCTGTTTCAGAATTCTAAGTACTAGAAAAACTGATTCAAAATTATCAAAGCATTGTGCGCATATACTTACCCAAAATTCTTCCACTATTTTGGAAGCTGCTGTTCTTACTTCTGGACCGGCGTTGAGAGGGAGGTGAATGTGAGCCGCAGGAATGAGGGGATAATAAGCGGCGGGGCTGGTCAACGGCGCTTTGAGAAGGTCTAGTATAGATAATATCTGAGGAGGCATATGTCACAATTTGTCTGATGTCCACCTGGTATAGCACGCTAGGCTAGCATGTTTGGTCTTGGGTTCGAACCGTGCGGTGCACTTAATTTTTGCACACGCGTTATTAATTAATTATTATTACGTATGAAATCATATAGGAGTACAATAACTTTTATTTTTTGGGCCATTTTTTTAAATCCTATTTTTATTCTTAGATTTCTCACAGTTCGTTTAGCACATACACGATTCCTTTTTTTTTGACATGGCACATACACGATTCTTGGTATGATCATAATATGTTTTTTTGCGAAAAATGACCATAATACCTTGGATGATCCATTGATGTGTTGTATTTGGTTCCACTGCGCACCGTTTTTTTTGCATGGTAATATGTGTCTCGTTCATATCATAAAGATCAAATTACAAGCCACGTAAGGATCGACATGACAAAACTGAAAAGATAGCAAAACATCTCTGAGCTAGACATCAACGCTCCGTCACTTGCCCCCAGTACGACCACAGCAGCCACCAAAGAGAAGAACGACGGATCACCTCCTCACCCAAACTCGACGCGGCTCCATCGCTGATATGCAGCTTTGTGGACCTCCAAGGTGTGGCTCACCAAAACTGAAGTCATTGTCGTTGAACGAATCAGATCTAGGCAACACGCCCGGACACGCTACAGAACTCAAGGTCTGGCACCCCACCACGACTAAGGCGCCGAAGGAGGAAACTACACTTTCCATCCATCAACCACGAACCCAACACACGTTCCGTCTTTCATATGTCGTCGATGCAGTCCACAATCTACATCCTCTCCTGGACTACGTACCTCCCAAGCTCCGTGCCGATGTTGGGGCAGACGCCGGCCCGAGGACACATGTCCACCACGAGGATGCCGCCGCCACACCATCCTTGCTTGAACAGACTGGTTTTCAAAACCACACCCAACCATAGGGCCGATTGACTTGTCGGGGAAGGATCTGAAGAATCTTTATTCAGCGCCATCATTGCTGCCGCCGAAGCCAAGACGATGAGCAACCTAAAAACAAAGCTACTTTAGCCTAAAACTATTCCACACACACACACACACAAACACACACACACACACACACACACGGATCCGGCGACCCCCCTAGCACCAACGATCGAGGTCGTCGGCGGAGGGGAGCCGCCGAAGGACGGCGGCGATCGAAGGAACTCTCCTTGGGAGAGACGCTGGCGAGATCGCCCTTTTTCTTCCCGAGGAAGAAAGAATGACCACCGCTTAATGGTTGATATGTTGTGTCTGTGGTGTCTGATAAGGATTGTGCATAAAGAATCATATGTATATATATAATGACTCTTTTTTTAGTTTTGAAATATGGAACTCGGGCTTGTAAGTCACGATAGTACTAGTACTTCATGATCAGCCATGTGTGTTTACTAAGGACCTAAAATGGTGATGAAAAATATGAAGGGGTTCATATTGTATGAACATAGCCTCACCGATGCAGGGGACGGCAGCACTTTGAAACGGTAAGGCCTCTGTGGCTCCATGTGGCAGACTCTTTGTAGAAAGGGTGATACCTCCCTTTTACTTTCTTGGTTGGGAGGAAAAATAATGGTCGCACTGCTTCGGACAAAAAGGATCATGTGTACGTATAGTATCGTATGCATAGCATTCCACTTTCTTAATTTTAAAATACAACACTCATCCTCGTTATAATTCAAGATGTAATTAATACTTCACGACACATTTGCATTTAATTAATAATATACATGAAGGTCGGGGTCCTTCTAGACAAAGTTGCATTTATTAGAAAAACTAAAGATACGTACAAGGCAGAAGTTACAGAAGTACATGACCAAGAAAGTATCAAACTAGGACTTTTGTAAGTGCAATTTTTTTAAACATCACATTTGTATTATCATGCACCAATTTTTTTAAGCATCCTATATATTAATTGTGAAAAAGAACATGATGCACTCGCTTACAATAGCAATGCTAGATGTTAGTTCTTGGGATCTTCTTATACTAAATTATCCAGAATATAACATCGGTCATTCTACATATGTTGTCCATTGAAACATATCGTCGAGAGGGAAAGTCAAACGCCGGTTATCACTATACACCGTCGGGTATTTTCTCAAATAACCAAGAGGCACATATCTACCGCCGGCCATGTCCTCTCATAGGTGAGAGTTTTGTTTTCACCTTGGGCTATTAAATTTCACCGTCGGGCACTACATGTAATCCCCGTGGGTGTGGCAAAAATCATCGAGCATTACATGTAATCCCTGAGGGTGTACCAAAAACCGTCGGACATTACAATTAACCGTCGGGCATTACATGTACTCCCCGTGGGTGTAGGGAAACCCGTCGGGCATTACATGTAATCCCTGTGGGTGTAGGGAAACCCATCGGGCATTACATGTAATCCCCGAGGGTGTAGGAAAAACCGTCGGGCTTTACGATGAACCGTCGGGCATTAAGCTGGATATCCGAGGGGTGAATTTTCACCGTCGGGCATTCTAGTATACTGTCGGGTATTAGTGGTAATACTCGTGAGTTGACAGTAGCCGTCGGCCATTATAACTACCGTTGGCTATTACTGTAATACCCGACGGTCCGTCGGCTATTAGATTTCACCGTCGGAAATATGGGGATTTCTAGTAGTGCCCATGACACACAAGTTGATCTGTTGATCTCTTCCAGCCGTGTGCGGTGTCCCCCTCCACCATATTCCACCTCGGTAATATCGTAGTGGTGCTTAGGCGAAGCCCTGCGTCGGTAGCATCATCAACACCGTCATCACGCCGTCGTGCTGACGGAACTCTCCCGCAAAGATCTACTGGATCGGAGTTCGTGGGACGTCATCGAGCTGAATGTGTGCTGAACTCGGAGGTGCCGTACGTTTGGTACTTGGATCGGTCGAATCGTGAAGACGTACGACTACATCAACCGTGTTGTGCTAACGCTTCCGCTTTCGGTCTATGAGGGTACTCTCCCCTCTCGTTGCTATGCATCACCATAATCTTGCGTGTGCGTAGGAAATTTTTTGAAATTACTATGTTCCCCAACAAATTCATCAATGCAAAATAGGGTGGCCAGCCGGCCATGCCGGCACATATGGGTCGGCGCGTTGGGCACGCTGCCGACCCATATCTAAAACAAGGCAGACGCCGGGCGGGTGGCCGACCCAAACGGACAAAAAGCGGATGAAATCGCCGTTTGTTTGGGTCACCCCATTGGAGTTGCTCTTAGGTAGTAACATAGCGCACTCCAAGAAAAATTTGCTTATGTGGCATGTAGTTAATGAGGAGAGAGGTGTTTAGAGTAACATAATATGTTACTGTAACATAGCGCTTCCCGAGAAATGATGAGTTTGTAGGCTAATAAATAAAGCCATCTATGACACTACTACTATGTTACTTTGCATTATGGAGGTAGTAATAACTTAGACTAGTGTCATGTGCATGACACTACTATAAGTTACTCCCCATTATGACCAGCCTCACGGACAAGGGGGGAACACCCGACTTGGTGGCCCCAATTGCCAGTGCTTAATTTTTGGAGTGCGCTGCACTTTGAAAGCCGTGCAGATGGAGGAAGACGCCATGCTTGCTAGGACCCACATGTCTGTTACTCAATGGCAGGTTAGGCCAAGTCTGGGGAGCCCCATCCGGCAGAGGCGCAGAGCCATGGGCGCCAGTCAATGGTGATGACTGAATAGCAAAAGAACAACCGACCATATTTTACGTCAATTCGGATTTGCTGCCGGATTTTGAAGATAAATTTTGTATGAATGAAATGACCTAAATCAAAAGTATTATTTTTAGAAGCAATTGTATGTTAACAAAGAGTATGCATGTATGCTAGACCCACTAGTAGAAAAAGGGTCAAACGTGTAGCACATTAGTGCCGGTTTGTATTTAAGCCGGCACAAATGTATACATTAGTGCCGGTTCCAACGGCTAGCCGGGCCGCTCTCATTAGTACCAGTTCGTGGCTAACCTTTAGTACCGGTTCGTGCCACGAACCGGTACTAATGAGAGTGGTGGCAGGATGTTGTCAGTCTGGGCCCCCTCCAGCACCTTTAGTACCGGTTCTTGGCACGAAGCGGTACTAAAGGTCGTCCTACATAAACCCTTCATCCACCCGAGCTCGCTCTGTTCTTCCCCTTTCCCCTCTCCTCTCTGTTCTTCCCCTCTTCCTCTCGAGCTCATCACACATTTTGCCCAAAATTTTTCAAGATTTGAAGGCCCCCATCCATTCAAATGATCACAAAGGTTAGCAACTTTGTCCTTTCATCTCTCATTGCTAGATTAGCTCTTGAAATGCTTTATATAGTTATTAATTTGTGAGTTTAGTAATTTGGGAGGAAATATATATATGTGCTAGTATTTGATTTATATGCAATTTGAGGTCAAAAATAACACTTAGTTTGCATATGTAGGTGTGGTTTACTTAGTGCCTTCTAAATCTCCGTCGTAACCACCGTCGATCGCCCGCACCGTCCCGTCGCCGGCACCACCTTGTGGTGAGCCTCTTGTTCATGAAATTTTATATAAAAAATTGATGTTTGTGTGATTTGGATATATAGTTACTCGTATAATAATTATCTTACCCGTACGTTGTTTTTTATACATAGTGCCATGGTTTTGATATCCGTCCCCGTAGGCCCTCATCCTTGTTATGATTCCGATGTGGTATATTCTCTTTTAAAACTATTTGTTGCATTTCGTGTTTATGACAAATTATGCCCATCAAGTTGACATAGATATTTTTATCTAGGAGGTATGTGAACCGGAAATTCCAACCGACCCTATTGTCGAGAGGTTAAATTTAGTTGAAAGAGAAAACGAGTACTTGAAAGAAAAATTGAAAAGAATTGAGGGGGAGAAGATGGAATTGGAGTTGCATGTTGCCGATGTCGTCGATGATCACAAGATCAAGATGGAGAAAATGCACTTGAAGATTAGAAAGATTAGAAAATATGCCATCGATAGTGAGGCTTGGTATCATTATGCTGTTGGATCAATTGTTACCTTAGTTGCGATCTTGATCGCATTTGTTGTTGCATTTAAATGCTTTAGCTAGAGAGTTATTTGTTTGTTGCATTTAAGTGTTGTACGAACTTTATGTATGAACTTGTATTAATTTGGTCTATTCGGTGTTGTGTAATGAAGATGAGCCGGCAATGGATGTACGATGACCGATGCTCTCCCCAGTTCGTTGAGGGCGTGCATACTTTTCTGCTTGCAGCTGAGGCAAACAAGCGGGCGGATGGTTTTATGCCTTGTCCATGTGCTGGCTGTAAGAATGGTCGCAATTACTCTACGTCAAGAACCATTCACGTCCACCTGTTTGAGTCCGGTTTCATGCCCCACTATAATGTTTGGACCAAGCACGGAGAAAGAGGGGTTATGATGGAAGACAATGAAGAAGAAGAGGACGACGACAACTATCCTGGCCATGGGTTCCCTGAATATGATGATACAACAATGGGGGAAGAAGCTGAGCCGGTAATGCGGGAAGAAGCTGAGCCGGCAATGTGGGAAGAAGCTGAAGAAGAGGCATCAGATGAGCCCGTTGATGATCTAGGTCGGGCCATTGCCGATGCAAAGAGAAACTGCGCAAGTGATTTGGAGAAGAATAAGTTGCAGCGCATGTTAGAGGATCACAAAAAATTGTTGTACCCGAATTGCGTAGGTGACAAGAAAAAGCTGGGCACCACACTGGAATTGCTGCACTGGAAGGCAGAGAATGGTGTATCTGACAAGGGATTTGAAAAGTTGCTGGTAATGATAAAGGATATGCTTCCAAAGGACAACGAATTGCCTGAGAGTACGTACGAAGCAAAGAAGGCTGTCTGCCCTCTAGTGTTAGAGGTGCAGAAGATACATGCATGCCCTAATGATTGCATCCTCTACCGCAGTGAGTACGAGGATTTGAACGCTTGCCCGGTATGTGGTGCATTGCGTTATAAGATCATCCGCGATGAGCATGGTGATGTCGAGGGCGAGCGCCCCAAGAAGAAGATTCCTACCAAGGTGATGTGGTATTCTCCTATAATACCACGGTTGAAACGTTTGTTCCAAAACAAAGAGCATGCCAAGGCGATGCGATGGCACAGAGAAGACCGTAAGAAATACGGAAAGTTGAGAGTACCCACTGACGGGTCGCAGTGGAGAAAAATCGAAAGAAAGTACGGGAAGGAGTTTGCAGATGACGCAAGGAGCGTATGGTTTGGTCTAAGTGCAGATGGCATTAATCCTTTTGGGGAGCAGAGTAGCAATCATAGCACCTGGCATGTGACTCTATCTTTGTATAACCTTCCTCCTTGGTTGTGCATGAAGCGAAAGTTCATTATGATGCCAGTGCTCATCCAAGGCCCTAAGCAACCCGGCAACGACATTGATGTGTACCTAAGGCCATTAGTTGAAGAACTCATACAACTATGGAATGGAACAGGTGTACGTGCGTGGGATGAGCACATGGGGAAAGAATTTGACCTAAAGGCGTTGCTGTTCGTGACCATCAATGATTGGCCTGCCCTCAGTAATCTTTCAGGACAGACAAACAAGGGATACCGCGGATGTATGCACTGTTTGGATGATACCGACAGTATATATTTGAATAGTTGTAAGAAGAATGTGTACCTGGGACATCGTCGATTTCTTCCGAGCAGGCATCACGTAAGAAAGAAAGGCAAGCATTTCAAAGGTGAGGCAGATCACCGGACGAAGCCTCGCCACCGTAATGGTGCTGATGTACATGATATGGTCAAGGATTTGAAGGTGATATTTGGAAAGGGTCCTGGCGGACAACCTATTCCGAAGGACGCTGACGGACGCGCACTCATGTGGAAGAAGAAATCTATATTTTGGGACCTGCCATATTGGAAAGACCTAGAGGTCCGCTCCGCAATCGACGTGATGCACGTGACGAAGAATCTTTGCGTGACCCTGCTTGGCTTCTTGGGCGTGTATGGGAAGACAAAAGATACACCTGAGGCACGGGAGGACCAGCAACGTATGCACGGAGAAGACGGCATACATCGTGGTCATGCAAGCTACGCTCTTACCAAAGAAGAGAAGGAAATATTCTTTGAATGCCTGCTCAGTATTAAGGTACCGTCTGGCTTCTCGTCGAATATAAAGGGAATAATAAACATGGCAGAGAAAAAGTTTCAGAACCTAAAGTCTCATGACTGCCACGTGATTATGACGCAACTGCTTCCAGTTGCATTGAGGGGGCTTCTACCGGAAAACGTTCGATTAGCCATTGTGAAGCTATGTGCATTTCTCAATGCAATCTCTTAGAAGGTAATCGATCCAGAAATCATACCAAGGTTACAGAATGATTTGGTGCAATGTCTTGTCAGTTTCGAGTATGTGTTCCCACCATCCTTCTTCAACATCATGACGCACGTCCTAGTTCACCTATGCGAAGAGATTAACGTTTTGGGTCCTGTATTTCTACACATATGTTCCCCTTTGAGAGGTTCATGGGAGTCTTAAAGAAATATGTTCATAACCGTGCTAGGCCAGAAGGAAGCATCTCCAAGGGCCAGGAAAATGAGGAGGTCATTGAGTTTTGTATTGACTTTATTCCTAACATTAAGCCAATTGGTGTTCCTGAATCGCGGCATAATGGCAGACTGGATGGAAAAGGCACGCTAGGAGGGAAACAAATAATATGTATGGACGGACATTCTCTCACTGAAGCACACTACATAGTTCTACAGAATTCCGCCTTGGTGGCTCCGTATATGGATGAACACAAGAATTTTCTACGCTCCAAACACCCGGAGCGGTCTGATGATTGGATTACACGTGAACAAACCAGGAGTTTCGCCAGCTGGTTGCAGACACGTACCATGCATGACACCTTTATTGAAGATGACCTGTACTTGCTGTCCCAGTTACCATCTTCGAATATAATGACTTTCAAAGGGTACGAGATAAATGGTAATACATTTTACACGATCGCCCAAGATAAGAAGAGCACCAACCAAAACAGTGGTGTCCGCTTTGATGCAGAAACCAAGACGGGAAAGGAAACATATTATGGTTATATACAGGACATATGGGAACTTGACTATCGACGTGGTTTAAAGGTCCCTTTGTTTCGGTGTAAATGGGTCAATATGACACGAGGCGGGGTAACGGAAGACCCGCAGTACGGAATGACAACAGTGGATCTCAACAATCTTGCGTATGCAGATGAACCATTCGTCCTAGCCAATGATGTGGCACAGGTTTTCTATGTGAAGGACATGTCTACCAAGCCAAGAAAAAGAAAAGATAAGGAAGTGAATGCATCGTACGATGAGCCAAAGCGGCACATAGTTCTTTCTGGGAAGAGAAACATCGTGGGAGTGGATGACAAGACAGACAAGTCAGAAGATTATGAAAAGTTTGATGAAATTGCTCCATTCACAGTGAATATTGACCCGAGCATCCCGTTAAATGATGAAGATTTTCCATGGTTACGGCGCAAAGGGACACACGCGAAGAAAAAGTTTCACATCCAAAGATCTGGGATGTGATCGGCTTCACTATCATCACTTTCTTCTGTGTTTCACACCCAGGAGGGAATGTCTGTAATAGTTAGGGTAGTTATGTGTTTTGGCATTTGAAACGCGAAGAAATTTTATGTGCAAACAAATTCTTTCATGCCTTTACTGATTTTTAAAGTTAAGTTATTCACAAACTAGTGATTCACACTAATTTCAAATAATTCAAAATTTAAACTATTCAAATTTGAAAACTACGGGTACTAACAAAAAGTTTGTAATTTTTTGTACCTAAAGCAAAAATATTCACAAAGAAACTCTAAATACACAAAAAAAACAACACAAAAATAAATAAAGCAAAAAAATAAAAAAAAGCCCGCCTACTAGGCCAGAGCGGCCTGCATACGACTAGAAACCCAACCTGTTGTTGGGCCAGGATGCAGGCCCGCAAAGGCCAAGTGGGCCCACAGGGCAGCAAAGAACACATAGGCCCAGTAGGCCTGCTTTGGAGAGGAGCTCGAGAGAGCGACCGCACGGGGGTTTATAAACCAGTGCGGTCGCCCCTCGGCTAGCGAGGTGGGACTAAACTTGCCGCACCGCACCTGCGCCAGCGCACCCCCCTTTAGAAGAAAAAAAATAAATAATGCAGAAAAGAAAAAAAATTATAAAAAAATGTTGGGGCGCTGCCTGGTGGGCCTGCCAGACCTAGGGTGTGCAAATGCAGGCCCAGAAGGGCCAGCAGGCTCACAGGGCAGCGCGCCCTAGTTAGGCCCAGAAGCCTGCTATATAGAGGAGTTCGAAAGGGTAGTCGCGGCTGGGTTTATAAACCAGTGCGGCTGCCCTTCGCTCGGCGAGGTGGGACTAAACATAGCGCACCGCGGGTGGCAGCGCACGGCCATTAGTACCGGTTGGTGGCTCCAACCGGTACTAAAGGGGGGGGCCTTTAGTACCGGTTTGTGCCACGACCCGGTACTAAAGGGGGTGCGGTTCCCGCCGCTTGGCCTGGCCAAAACAGGCCTTTAGTACCGGTTGGTGGCTCCAACCGGTATTAAAGGTGCCTTCTATATATACAACACTTACGAAAATTTCATTCTCCCTCTGTTTCTTCCTCTGTTTCCGTCGTCTCCGTCGCCGTCGACGCCCCCGTCCCCGTCGCCGCCCTCGTCTCCGTCGCCGCCCCCGTCCCCATCGCCGCCCCCGTCCCCGTCGCCGCCCCGGGCCTGTCCCCGTCACACCGTCCCCGCGTCGCCGCCCCCGCGTCACGCCCCGGCCCATCACCGCCCCCGGCCGTCGCCTCGCCATCGCCTCGCCGTCGCCGTCGCCCCGCTGTGAGCTCTCCCCCTCTAACCCCTCTCCCTCGCCCCCGGCGGCCACCATGGGCGCCGCCCCTCCCCGAGCCCATACACACACACAAGCATGCATGATGAACACACACACACACACACACGTACATATGTATGAATTAATGCATGTATATATTAGTATATACGTATTTTGTATGTTTAATTAGTTTAGATTATTTAGATTATTATTTTTTCACTATTATATATGTATGAATGCATGTTAGATGGATATAATTAGTGTTTAATTAGTATGGACATTTTTTATATAATGTTGTTTTTCAGTTTTTTAATCGACGTATAGAAGTTGTGTTTTCTGTTTTTAGTGTTAGATGCTTAATTAGTATGAAATAGTATATAGATTTTTGACAGATGCAATGATAGCATAATTAGTGTTATATAGAAATGTTAAAATTTTAGTTATCAAAATCCAATCATTAAAAAAATGTTACTTTTTGCGGGCATATAGCTAGTATTTGTTCTCAACGATGCCCGGCCCGCATCCTCGCCGTCGACCCGTCCGCGACGACGTCTAGCCGACCCATATCCGGGACTGGGCTCCGCCGGGCTGGCACTGGGAGGTGCTGCCTGGAGGGGCGCGCCGTTTGATGAGGAACCCGGCCCCGGGTCCCGTCGTCGACCCTGATCTCGTTTGGTGGCGTTCGCGTGGGCCAGTTTCGGTGCGGAGGGACCCAGCCCCGCCGGAGGTGGTACGTCGCCGTGTCAGGGAGGAGGACGAGCATGTCCATCGCTACATGGTTGCGTTAGAGGGCGGCAGGTTCTCCAATACCTGGCAGTTTCTTCGGGGATCTCACTTCAGCTATGACCCTGTGAGGGTTCCTTCTCTTTGGGTGTCCACCGCCCGTGTCACAGGAACCGCGAGTGTCCTAGATTCTTCTGTAGTATTTGATCTTTAATTAGCTACCTAGCCAGTGATGTACTATTTAATATTATATATTATTCGAGACGATGTATTCGAGATTATATCTATTATTCGAGACGATGTATTCGAGATTATATCTATTATTCGAGACGATGTAATTTGAATACTAAATTGTTTTATATTTCTTTTGGATTAGTTAAATAAAAGCTATGGCAGACAATACCGACAGAGAGGGAGAACAAACCATGTTCGATATGATACGCGGGCCAGATGATGATCAGAATGAAGAAGATTATGACGGCTCCGAATATCTAAACAACACCGGAGAGGGTGATATGATATTCGATCGCGACGACCGAATTGATGAAGTCATGAACTACGATTATGACGATGACGAAGAACATGTTGATCCTGAAACAACAAAGACCGGCGAGGTATATATATTTATATAAGCAGGCATCTGGTCCTCATCACATGTTTTAAATGACTTGAAGATATATTAACGAATCGATCTTTGTTCTTTCAGCCATCCGGATCGAGCAAATCTTCAAGCAAAAGGATGAAACGAGGCCCGAACAAAAAGTTGAAGGACGGCGTAAAGTACAATATCGAGGCATGCAGACCTAATGGCGAACCATTAGCGCCTAAGAAGATTGCGGACAAGTTCGTACGTCAGTGCGGAGTTCTTGTGAAGGACCAACTCCCGATCAAACTTCAAGAATGGAGAGAGCCAGCAAAGCCACGTCCAGACGTTACTTTTGTCGACAAGAATCAAAAAGATCTGCTTTGGGATACTCTCATGGAACATTTCTGAAGGAAATATGCCCTAGAGGCAATAATAAAGTTATTATTTATTTCCTTATATCATGATAAATGTTTATTATTCATGCTAGAATTGTATTAACCGGAAACATAATACATGTGTGAATACATAGACAACCATAGTGTCACTAGTATGCCTCTACTTGACTAGCTTGTTGATCAAAGATGGTTATGTTTCCTAACCATAGACATGTGTTGTCATCTGATTAACGAGATCACATCATTAGGAGAATGATGTGATTGACATGACCCATTCCGTTAGCCTAGCACTTGATCGTTTAGTATGTTGCTATTGCTTTCTTCATGACTTATACATGTTCCTGTAACTATGAGATTATGCAACTCCCGTTTACCGGAGGAACACTTTGGGTGCTACCAAACGTCACAACGTAACTGGGTGATTATAAAGGAGTACTACAGGTGTCTCCAAAGGTACATGTTGGGTTGGCGTATTTCGAGATTAGGTTTTGTCACTCCGATTGTCGGAGAGATATCTCTGGGCCCTCTCGGTAATGCACATCACTATAAGCCTTGCAAGCAATGTAGCTAATGAGTTAGTTACGGAATGATGCATTACATAACGAGTAAAGAGACTTGTCGGTAACGAGATTGAACTAGGTATTGGATACCAACGATCGAATCTCGGGCAAGTAACATACCGATGACAAAGGGAACAACGTATGTTGTTATGCGGTTTGACCGATAAAGATCTTCGTAGAATATGTAGGAGCCAATATGGGAATCCAGGTTCCGCTATTGGTTATTGACCGAGAATAGTTCTAGGTCATGTCTACATAGTTCTCGAACCCGTAGGGTGCGCACGCTTAAGGTTTCGATGACAGTTATATTATAAGTTTATGAGTTTTGATGTACCGAAGGAGTTCGGAGTCCCGGATGAGATCGGGGACATGACGAGGAGTCTCGAAATGGTCGAGACGTAAAGATCGATATATTGGACGACTATATTCGGAGTTCGGAAAGGTTCCGAGTGATTCGGGTATTTTCGGGGGTACCGGGGAGTTACGGGAATACGAGGAAGAAGCATTGGGCCTCATGGGCCAAGTGGTGGAAGAGAGGAGGTAGGGCGCGCGGCCCCCCTAGCCCAAACCGAATTGGACTAGGGGGCCGGCCCCCCTTTCCTTCTTCTCCTCCCTCTCCTTCCTTCTCCTTCTCCTCCCCTTCCTTCCCTTCTCCTAGTTGGACTAGGAAAGGAGGGAGTCCTACTCCCGGTGGGAGTAAGACTCCTCCCTGGCGCGCCCTCCCTTGGCCAGCCGCCCCTCCCCCTTGCTCCTTTATATACGGGGGCAGGGGGGCACCCCATGATACACAAGTTGATCTACGGATCGTTCCTTAGCCGTGTGCGGTGCCCCCCTCCACCATATTCCACCTCAGTCATATCGTCGCGGAGTTTAGGCGAAGCCCTGCGCCGGTAGAGCATCATCATCGTCACCACGCCGTCGTGCTGACGGAACTCATCCCCGATACTTTGCTGGATCGGAGTCTGGGGATCATCATCGAGCTGAACGTGTGCTGAACTCGGAGGTGTCGTACGTTCGGTACTTGGATCGGTCGGATTGTGAAGACGTACGACTACATCAACCGCGTTGTCACAACGCTTCCGCTTACGGTCTACGAGGGTACGTGGACAATACTCTCCCCTCTCGTTGCTATGCCATCACCATGATCTTGCGTGTGCGTAGGAATTTTTTTGAAATTACTACGTTACCCAACAATTTCACCCTACCAGATCATTTCACAGAAGCAGATGTGCAGAAAGTCAAGGACGCTGCTCTTAGGAAGATGGCGGTTGCATTCAAGAACCACAAGAATCGTGAATGGGACAAGTACGTCAAGGGAGGAAGGAAGACTCCAGTATTCGAGGGAACACTAGAGAACCAACGTGCTCATTGGGACGATTTCGTGAAATTCAAGGATTCGAAATTAGCTAAGGAACGGTCGAGAATAAACAAGAAGAATGCCGAAAAAAGGATAAGTTCCATAAGCTGGGGCCAGGTGGCTATGCGGTGGCAATGCCTAAGTGGGATAAGTCTGAGAAAAAGATGGAGGATGCAGGTGTCACTCCGGTTACTAAGAGCTGGCCCCCCAGGTGCAGGACTTGGTTCTATGCGCATGGGGGGGAGTTGGACCCGAAGACAGGCAATGTTTCGACGAAGGCAAGTCTGAAGGGAGCCGGCGATGCAATACTTGTTGCAATAGAAGAGGCATGATCGGGGGTGTTCCAGCCCAACAGAGAGAACGACGAGCTTACGCGGGCCCTGGGAAATCCTGAACACCCGGGAAGAACACGAGGCAAGGGCGCTATTCCGTGGTATGAGGGGTTTTCAGACTGGAACACCGACTACAGAACCCGTGCGAGAAAGAAGATTGCGGAGGAGAAGAAGAGGAAGATGGAGGAGGAGCAGAGGAAGCGGGACTATGAACGCCTTCAAGGCCTAGAAGCAAGTCAAGCGGAATTGGCAGTCAAATTCCAGCGGCAGCAGGAGCAGATCGACTCACTTACCCAGCAAAGGGGGTCTCAGCAGCTGCAGCAGCTAGCGGATGATCCAACATTGGATAGCACCACCCCATCCATGCCGAGAAGCAGCGTGGGTTCCGTCGCGGACGACTCAATGCTGGGTAGATACCCCGTGGATGACATCACGGAGAACACTAACTGCGAGCTACACGTCAAAATGAAGAACATATCCATGAAGGTGGCGGACGACGTTGCTTTTACAAATTCCCCCGAGGCAACCTTCCATTGCAACCCGATTCCAGCGGGCTATGCTCGTGTCTTGGTTGATGAGGTGGTGGACCCACCATATTCGGAGCTACAGCTTAACATTCCTGGAGGTGACGGCGAGCGCTTTCTCGGAGAGGCCAAACATCGTATCATCCTATGAAAAAAGAATTGCATCATCTTTCAAAGGCCACCGACACCGCGTCAGCCGACTCCTCGTCGAAGTCCGCCACCGAGTCAGCAGACTCCCGCTCCTGCAAGTCCACCAAGTCCGGCAAAGTGTCTGGCCACTCCTCCTCCAAGTCCGGCAAAGTGTCAGGACACTCCTCCCCCTCCAAGTCCGCCACAGCGTCAGACGTCCACTCCTCCTCCAAGTCCGGCACAACCTCAGGCCACTCCTCCTCCAAGTACGGCACAGCTTCAGGCCACTCCTCCTCGTCCAACTCAGCCCCGTCAGCCGTCTCCGCCGCCTCAGCAATCGCAGAAGAGACACCCCGCAGCTATGGTGCGTAGCGGTACGAGTCGAGGTAGTACAGGAAGTACAGGCGGAGGCAAGCGATATAAATATGGTCCAAGCCTCACGCCTCTTCCGCAGAGGGCTTATGACAGGTCCGAGGAGGAAATCACAGCCATATCGAAGGCCGAGGTGGAAGCCCATTTTGTACCGAAACCGCCACCGCCGCCAAAGGAGAAAGTGCCTGAGGAAACGATTGACCACTTCATTCGTATGGCTCAACCACCAGCTCCCAAGCCTGTTGACACAGACTATGAGCACCACATCAGGAAGTTAAATCGAGCACGTCTACGTAAGGAGGCGAGCAAACAAGAAGCAGCTGTCAAAAAATGCAGGAAAACCATTCCCCAGCTGGGAGAACAGGCGGCGCAATCGATCCCCTCGCTTGTTGTGCCAACAACACGTGACAGTACGCGCGCCCAATATTATTGTGGGCAAACAGTTTACATTCCCGAGGTGGGCAATGTGGTAATGACAGAGGAGCATATAATGCAGGCTGAAGTTCTCAACATCACCGTTGGACAACTCCTCGAGATCGAGCCCATGCCTGTGCTTAGAGAGGATGAAATAAAACGGAAATATGTCCGGGGCCAACCTTTGGTCGAGCCAGACAAGGTCAAGAACCTCCCAACGAGAATGTATGAATTGCATCAATGGTACATGAACATTACCAAGATTTCAGATCGATTGTCCCTCATGGTGAATGTCAAGGAGGAGCATTACTTCCATGAGAAAGCTCTGTCCGTTGAGTATTCTGAACTGTTTCAGTTATAC
Source organism: Triticum timopheevii (assembly GCA_963921465.1). Taxonomy (NCBI): domain Eukaryota; kingdom Viridiplantae; phylum Streptophyta; class Magnoliopsida; order Poales; family Poaceae; genus Triticum; species Triticum timopheevii. The sequence continues at coordinate 44,675 of CAWUFU020000066.1, read as the reverse complement.
AATCAAGACGCACTCGATAAATCTATCGTCAGTTGCTATTGTCTGTAAGTGATTTCTTTCTGTAATTTAAGTCTCAAGCTAGCTGTAGTGATCCTTTTGATCAATCATTACCTGTAATTATACTCACTATATTCATTTCTGTGGTATTATGCAGGATGAAGATGTATGAAATGAGAAAAGGTGGACGCTTTGGCATTGGGTTCATTGACCCAAACACCGTTAATGAATACACATGGCTAATAAATCCACATCATCAAAAGAACGTAGAGGACAACATGCTAGAGTTCTTGAAGCGCCTCAAATACAATGAAGATATACTACTTCCTTACAACTTCGGATTTCACTGGATCTTGTGTATCATTAAAGTTGACGCCGGAACAGTTGAAATACTGGACTCACTACTCACAGCAAAAGCTGACTATAACATCTTGTTTGGGATAGTCAACAGGTAATTTCAATCATTATTAACTATATATCTCGGCCTATTTAGTTCGTCATTTCATGATATGAACTATTTAATAACCCCTTTATTCATTTTCTTTGTCGGTGGGCAGGGCTTGGGCAAAGTTCATCAGCGTCACGGAAGGCGAATGGAAACAAAAGCTTAAATGGTTTTGACCCAATGTAAGTAATTAAGTAGTACTAGCTAGCTAGCTAGCTGCCATCTCAGTCTCGCCGGGAACAGGCTCTCCGGCTGCGTGGGCGGCGTCCTTCGCAGACTGACGAGGCTGTCGTTTCTTGACCTCGGCGGGAACTGGTTCTCCGGCGAGGTGCCCGGAGAAGTCTTCTCGTTCCGGATTGGGTACCTGCAGCTGCGCAAGAATGCCTTCTCTGGCGAGCTCCGGCCGGCGGGGCGGTTGCCGTCGGGCTCCACGGTGGACCTCAGCCACAACGCGCTATCCGGGCGGGTGCCGGCGGAGCTGGCGAGCGCGGCTGCAGTGTACCTGAACGGGAACAAGTTTGCTGGCGCGGTGCCGGCGGAGATTGTGGCGGCGGCGGAGAGCGGACGCATGCGGGTGCTCTTCCTTCAAGATAACTTCCTGACCGGCATCAGCGTGCGCGGCGTGCCGTCGAACGCGGCGGTATGTGCACACTGGAACTGTGTTGCGCCGCCGCCGACCGTGGTGGCCGCGTGCCCGGCCAGGGGCGGCAAGGGGCGGCGCCGGCCGCCGGCTCAGTGCGGCGGGAGGAGGGGGTAATGATGGTGTCATAGCTCATGACACAGGTGAATAACCACCACCAAAGCGTATTCTCATGTGAACATTGCTTACACAAGAAGTTAAACAACAGGTCTTATCCCCTTCTTCACTTGTTCTTCCCTCCTTTCTCCTTTCCAAAATCACTTTGGGAAAAGAAGAAGAACTCACGAGAATGATCCGCCGTTAACAGCCTCTCATCTCGGACTCTACTTGTCGATTTTGCTTTCTGTCTGTATGTGTGTGTTTTCAACCTTTGGACAAAGCTCCGAACAAAGTTACAGTATATTTTCACTTTCTGCATGATGACCTCAAATCTTTTGTTTTGCCCACAGAGCACTAGATGAGCAGAATGATGCTTGTATAGTTATGTACACAAGAAGGCAGCAATTATGCACGTCTTGGCATGGATGTTCTGAATAATTATCAAGGTGTACTTACTTTCTACAGCACTACCAAACACGTATCTGCATGCACCATCTTCTTCTTCTTCTTCCATGGACCAAGGCTGTGGAATCATCCATGCCTGTTAATCTCTGGCATGTAATTAGATGATGGATTAATCAAATGACGTTCCTCTTGCTAATAACATACGCACGCGCCGGGGTTTAGTTGCAGAGAGTCAGCTTTAGCCCTGCATGTCTTGGCGTTGCCGCTACGCATGGGTGGAAAGGAACACTGGACTGAACCGAGAGGAACACCGCGGTGGTGCTTGTTCGGTTTCGCTTGGGTTTTTGCTCCGTGATGTATGTGGAGTGGAGGCAGAGGCAGCGAAGAGCAGCCGAGCAGGGCCACGGTCATTGGTTTGTCTCTGTACGTGTGTGATGTGTGTGGGGAAGGAGTAAGAGCATCTCCACTGGATCCTAAAAAAAAAAAAAGAACATCTCCACTGGGCTAGCCGGCGCTATTTTCGCCCTGGGGCAGTCGGGTTCCCACCCGCCACCACTGATTGGCCCCCAGACGCCGGTTTTTGAAATACAGTTCGACTAAAATTTGATGAAGTTAGATGAAATTTGGACGAAATTTAGGCGATTTTCATTCATATTTGTACATAATTTGAATGAAATATTTAAACCCTAAAACTACGCCGTCGCCGCCGGCCCGAGCCTTCTACATGCCGAGGAGCTTGTAGAAGGCGGTGTACTAGCCGCCGCCGTCGTCGTCGCCGTCCCGGACACTGCCTTCCTTGCTGCAGCCCTGTCCTGGGTCGAGGCGGACGGGGTTGGACGGCGCCGGCGCCTCCTCGTCGCTGTCCTCGAGGATGACGACGTCGTCCTCGTCACGGCCGCGGCACCGAGCAGCAATCTCCTCGAGGATGCGGCGCTGGCCCTCCATTTCCTCACGGACGTAGTCGTCCCGCGCCCACTTCAGGCCGATCTCGAGGTCGGGCGGCCATGGCGATGTGCTCCTGTTTGACGATGGCAGGCGGCATTGCCGGCTCCTTTGGCCTGACCAGGCAAAGATGGCCACGTGAGGAGGAGAAGGTTGGCTGCGGCGGCCCTCGTTTATGACGAGGTTGCCGCTGCGCCGGTGCTCCAGCGTCTCTTGGGGCGCGGCCTTGATGGCGGTGAGCGGCGACGGGGTGCTGGAGGAGTGGGAACCGGAGGAAGATGATGACGCGCCCGCCATGCGCCTCGGCAGCCACGAGCTACCGCTCCGGCGCGAGAAAGACGGCGCCGGGTACTCCATCCGGGGCGAGTTGCCGCCCTTGATGTGCTCGAGGACGGCGTGGAGAGTGCGCCCGGGGATGCCCCACCACTGGTGGCTGTCATCGAAGTTGTGGCGCCCCCGTGGTGCCGGAGCGTCGTTCGTCGACGCGAGCTGGTCGGCGTGGCGACACTCGATGTACGCCGTCCACAGGCTGGTGCTATCGGCGACGTACCTCGCCTACTGCCGTGCTTCCTCCGGCAACGCCGACCGGATTCGTGCGATCTCGGCGTGGCGGTCAGCGCCGGTGGGCTGCGGGGGCACAGGGACTTCTCCAGCGCGCGTGGAGCCCCCATGAGCCCGGCATGCGCATGTCGGCCAGTGCCTGGTACTCCGCTTCATGGAGGAGGCGCGCCTCCCACTCGTGGAGATGGTGGCGACAGAAGCCGTTGGCCGCCGCCTCCGTCGGGGAAACGCTCGGCCATCCGATCATCAGGCCTGCCCGATCCGTTTTGTCTTACATCGTGTTTTTCCTCTGTTTCCTGGTATTTGTTGTTTCCGCTAGCCTCTCTATCCGCCTTACCCCATGTTGGATCGGACCATTCCCCTCTTATCTTGGATCTTGGTGTTGGGGAACGTAGTAATTTCAAAAAAAAAATTCCTACGCACACGCAAAATCATGGTGATGCATAGCAACGAGAGGGGAGAGTATTGTCCATGTACCCTCGTAGACCGTAAGCGGAAGCGTTATGACAACGCGGTTGATGTACTCGTACATCTTCACGATCCGACCGATCCAAGTACCGAACGTACGGCACCTCCGAGTTCAGCACACGTTCAGCTCGATGACGATCCCCGGGCTTCGATCCAGCAAAGCGTCGGGGATGAGTTCCGTCAGCACGACGGCGTGGTGACGATGATGATGTTCTACCGGCGCAAGGCTTCGCCTAAACTCCAAGACGATATGACCGAGGTGGAATATGGTGGAGGGGGGCACCGCACACGGCTAAGGAACGATCCGTAGATCAACTTGTATGTCTATGGGGTGCCCCCTGCCCCCGTATATAAAGGAGTGGAGGAGGGGGAGGGCCGGCCCTCTCTATGGCGCGCCCTAGGGGAGTCCTACTCCCACCGGGAGTAGGATTCCCCCTTTCCTAGTAGAACTAGGAGCCCTTCCATGTAGTAGGAGTAGGAGAGAAGGAAAGGGAGGAGAGAAGGGAAGGAAGGAGGGGGTGCGGCCCATCCCCCTAGTCCAATTCGGACTAGGCCTTGGGGGGCGTGCGGCCTGCCCTAGGCAGCCCCTCTCTCTCTTTCCCGTATGGCCCAATAAGGCCCAATACTTCTCCCCGGCGAATTCCCGTAACTCTCCGGTACTCCGATAAATACCCGAATCACTCGGAACCTTTCCAAAGTCCGAATATAGTCGTCCAATATATCGATATTTATGTCTCGACCATTTCGAGACTCCTCGTCATGTCCCCGATCTCATCCGGGACTCCGAACTCCTTCGGTACATCAAAACTTATAAACTCATAATAAAACTGTCATCATGACGTTAAGCGTGCGGACCCTACGGGTTCGAGAACTATGTAGACATGACCTAGAACTATTCTCGGTCAATAACCAATAGAGGAACCTGGATGCCCATATTGGCTCCTACATATTCTACGAAGATCTTTGTCGGTCAAACCGCATAACAACATACGTTGTTCCCTTTGTCATCGGTATGTTACTTGCCCGAGATTCGATCGTCGGTATCCAATACCTAGTTCAATCTTGTTACCGGCAAGTCTCTTTACTCGTTATGTAATGCATCATTCCGTAACCAACTCATTGGTCACATTGCTTGCAAGGCTTATAGTGATGTGCATTACCGAGAGGGCCCGGAGATACCTCTCCGACAATCGGAGTGACAAAACCTAATCTCGAAATACGCCAACTCAACATGTACCTTCGGAGACACCTGTAATACTCCTTTATAATCACCCAGTTACGTTGTGACGTTTGGTAGTACCCAAAGTGTTCCTCCGGTAAACGGGAGTTGCATAATTCTCATAGTTACAGGAACATGTATAAGTCATGAAGAAAGCAATAGCAATATACTAAACGATCAAGTGCTAGGCTAACGGAATGGGTCATGTCAATCACATCATTCTCCTAATGATGTGATTCCATTAATCAAATGCCAACACATATCTATGGTTAGAAAACATAACCATCTTTGATTAATGAGCTAGTCAAGTAGAGGCATACTAGTGACGTTATGTTTGTCTATGTATTCTCACATGTATCATGTTTCTGGTTAATACAATTCTAGCATTCATAATAAACATTTATCATGAAATAAGGAAATAAATAATAACATTATTATTGCCTCTAGGGCATATTTCCTTCAGTCTCCCACTTGCACTAGAGTCAATAATCTAGTTCACATCGCCATGTGATTTAACACTAATATTCATATCTGTATATGATTAACACCCATAGTTCACATCGTCATGTGACTAACACCCAAAGGGTTTACTAGAGTCAATAATCTAGTTCACATAGCTATGTGATTAACACCCAAAGAGTACTGAGGTGTGATCATGTTTTGCTCGTGAGAGAAGGTTAGTCAATGGGTCTGTCACATTTAGAGCCGTATGTATTTTGCAAATATTCTATTCCTACAATACTCTGCACGAAGCTACTCTAGCTAATTGCTCCCACTTTCAATATGTATCCAGATTGAGACTTAGAGTCATCTGGATCGGTGTAAAAGATTGCATCGATGTAAGTTTTATAATGAACTCTTTTATCACCTCCATAATCGAGAAACATCTCCTTAAGTCCTCACTTAGGATATTCTTGACCGTTGTCTAGTGATCTACTATTAGATCAAAATTGTATTCCTTTGCCAAAATCAGAGCAAGGTATACAATATGTCTGGTTCACAGCATAGCATACTTTATAGAACCTATGACTGAGGCATAGGGAATGACTTTTCATTCTCTTTCTATTTTCTGCCATGGTCGGGTCTTGAGTCTTACTCAACTTCACACCTTGCAACACAGGCAAGAACTCCTTCTTTGACTGTTCCATTTTGAACTATTTCAAAAATTTATCAAGGTATTCATTGAAAAATCTTATCAAGCGTCTTGATCTATCTATATAGATCTTGATGCTCAATGTGTAAGCAGCTTCACCGAGGTCTTGCTTTGAAAAACTCTTATTCAAGTATCCTTTCATGATATCCAAAATTTCTATTTCATTTCCAATCAACAATATGTCATCCACATACAATATTAGAAATGCTACAGAGCTCCCACTCACTTTCTTGTAAATACAGGCTTCTCAAAAAGTCTGTATAAAACCATATGCTTTGATCAACTCATCAAAGCGTCTATTCCAACTCCGAGAGGCTTGCACCAGTCCATAAATGGATCGCTGGAGCTTGCACACTTTGTTAGCACCTTTAGGATTGACAAAACCTTCTGGTTGCATCATATACAACTCTTCTTTAATAAATTCATTAAGGAATGCAGTTTTGACATCCATTTGCCAGATTTCATAAAATGTGGCTATTGCTAACATGATTCGGACAGACTTAAGCATCGCTACAGTTGAGAAAATCTCATTGTAGTCAACACTTGAACTTGTCAAAAACCTTTTTTTCGACAAGTCGAGCTTTGTAGACAGTTACATTACCATCAGCGTCAGTCTTCTTCTTAAAGATCCATTTATTCTCAATGGCTTGCCGATCATCGAGCAAGTCAACCAAAGTCCATACTTTGTTCTCATACATGGATCCTATCTCAGATTTCATGGCCTCCAGCCATTTTGTGGAATCTGGGCTCATCATCGCTTCCTCATAGTTCGTAGGTTCATCATGGTCTAGTAACATGACTTCCAGAACATGATTACCATACCACTTTGGTGCGGACCGTACTCTGGAAGACCTACGAGGTTCTGTAGTAACTTGATCTGAAGTTTCATGATCATCATCATTAGCTTCCTCACTAATTGGTGTAGGAATCACTGGAACTGATTTCTGTGATGAACTACTTTCCAATTCTGGAGAAGGTACAAATTACCTTATCAAGCTCTACTTTCCTCCCACTCACTTCTTTCGAGAGAAACTCCTTCTCCAGAAAGGATCCATTTTTAGCAACGAATATCTTGCATTCAGATCTGTGATAGAAGGTGTGCCCAACAATTTCCTTTGGGTATTCTATGAAGACGCACTTCTCCAATTTGGGTTTGAGCTTATCAGGATGAAACTTTTTCACATAAGCATCGCAGCCCCAAACTTTAAGAAACGACAGCTTAGGTTTACTGCCCATAGTTCATACGGTGTCGTCTCAACGGATTTAGATGGTGCCCTTTTAACGTGAATGCAGCTGTCTCTAATGCATAACCCCAAAACATTAGTGGTAAATCAGTAAGAGACATCATAGATCGCACCATATCTAATAAAGTGCGGTTACGACGTTCGGACACACCATAACGTTGTGGTGTTCCAGGTGGCGTGAGATGTGAAACTATTCCACATTGTTTTAATTGAAGACCAAACTCGTAACTCAAATATTCGTCTCCGCGATCAAATCGCAGAAATTTTATTTTCTTCTTACGATGATTTTTCCACTTCACTCTGAAATTCTTCGAACCTTTCAACTATTTCAGACTTATGTTTCATCAAGTAGATATACCCATATCTGCTCAAATCATCTTGTGAAGGTCAGAAAATAACGGTACTTGCCACGAGCATCAACACTCATTGGATCGCATACATCGGTATGTATTATTTCCAATAAGTCAGTAGCTTGTTCCATTGTTCCAGAGAACGGAGTTTTAGTCATCTTGCCCAAAAGGCACGGTTCGCAAGTATCAAATGATTCATAACCAAGTGATTCCAAAAATCCATCTTTATGGAGTTTCTTCATGCGCTTTACACCGATATGACCCAAACGGCAGTGCCACAAATAAGTTGCACTATCATTATTAACTTTGCATCTTTTGGCATCAATATTATGAATATGTGTATCACTACGATCGAGATCCAACAAACTATGTTCATTGGGTGTATGACCATCGAAGGTCTTATTCATGTAAACAGAATAACAATTATTCTCTATCTTCAAATGAATAACTGTATCGCAATAAACATGATCAAATCATATTCATGCTCAACGCAAACGCCAAAATAACATTTATTTAGGTTTAACACTAATCCTGAAAGTATAGGGAGTGTGCGATGATGATCATATCAATCTTGGAACTACTTCCAACACCCATCGTCACTTCCCCTTCAACTAGTCTGTTTATTCTGTAACTCCTTTTTTGAGTTACTAATCTTAGCAACTGAACAAGTATCAAATACTCAGGGGCTACTATAAACACTAGTAAGGCACACATCAATAACCTGTATATCAAATATACCCTTGTTCACTTTGCCATCCTTCTTATCCACCAAATATTCAGGGCATTTCTACTTCCAGTGACCATTTCCTTTGCAGTGTAAGCACTCAGTTTCAGGCTTTGGTCCAGCTTTAGTCTTCTTCACGGGAGTGACAACTTGTTTGCCATTCTACTTGAAGTTTCCCTTTCTTTCCTTTGCCCTTTTCTTGAAACTAGTGGTCTTGTCAATCATCAACACTTGATGCTCTTTCTTGATTTCTACCTTCGTCAATTTCAACATCACGAAGAGCTCGGGAATCGTTTTCGTCATCCCTTGCATACTATAGTTCATCACAAAGTTCTACTAACTTGGTGATGGTGACTAGAGAACTCTGTCAATCACTATCTTATTTGGAAGATTAACTCCCACTTGATTCAAGCGATTGAAGTACCCAGACAATCTGATCACATGCTCACTAGTTGAGCGATTCTCCTCCACCTTTTAGCTATAGAACTTGTTGGAGACTTCATATCTCTCAACTCGGTTATTTTCTTGAAATATTAACTTCAATTCCTGGAACATCTCATATGGTCCATGGCGTTCAAAACATCTTTGAAGTCCCGATTCTAAGCCGTTAAGCATGGTGCACTAAACTATCAAGTAGTCATCATATTGAGCTAGCCAAACATTCATAACGTCTGCATCTGCTCCTGCAATAGGTTTGTCACCTAGCGGTGCATCAAGGACATAATTCTTCAGTGCAGCAATAAGGATAAACCTCAGATCACGGATCCAATCCTCATCATTGCTACTAACATCTTTCAACACAGTTTTTTCTAGGAACATATCAAAATAAACATATGAAAGCAACAACGCGAGCTATTGATCTATACCATAATTTGCAAAATACTACCAGGACTAAGTTCATGATAAATTAAAGTTCAATTAATCATATTACTTAAGAACTCCCACTTAGACAGACATCTCTCTAGTCATCTAACTGATCACGTGATCCAAATCAACTAAACCATGTCCGATCATCACGTGAGATGGAGTAGTTTTAATGGTGAACATCACTATGTTGATCATATCTACTATATGATTCACGCTCGACCTTTCGGTCTCCGTGTCCCGAGGCCATATCTGTATATGCTAGGCTCGTCAAGTTTAACCTGAGTATTCCGCGTGTGCAGCTGTTTTGCACCCGTTGTATTTGAACGTAGAGCCTATCACACCCGATCATCACGTGGTGTCTCAGCATGAAAAACTTTCGCAACGGTGCATACTCAGGGAGAACACTTCTTGATAATTAGTGAGAGATCATCTTAAAATGTTACCGTCAAACAAAACAGAATAAGATGTATAACAGATAAACATCATATGCAATCAAAATATGTGACATGATATGGCCATGATCATCTTGCGCCTTTGATCTCCATCTCCAAAGTACTGTCAGGATCTCTATCGCCATCGGCACGACACCATGATCTTCATCATCTTGATCTATATCAATGTGTCGTCACATGGTCGTCTTGCCAACTATTGCTCTTGCAACTATTGCTATCGCATAGCGATAAAGTAAAGCAATTATTTGGCACTTGCATCTTATGCAACAAAGAGACAACCATAGAGCTTCTGCCAGTTGCCGATAACTTCAACAAAACATGATCATCTCATACAACAACTTATATCTCATCACGTCTTGACCATATCACATCACAACATGCCCTGCAAAAACAAGTTAGACGTCCTCTACTTTGTTGTTGCAAGTTTTACGTGGCTACTACGGGCTGAGCAAGAACCGTTCTTTACCTACGCATCAAAACCACAATGATAGTTTGTCAAGTTGGTGCTGTTTTAACCTTCTCAAGGACCGGGCGTAGCCACACTCGGTTCAACTAAAGCTAGAGAAACCGACACCCGCCAGCCACCTGTGTGCAAAGCACGTTGGTAGAACCAGTCTCGCGTAAGCGTACGCGTAATGTCGGTCCGGGCCGCTTCATCCAACAATACCGCCGAACCAAAGTATGACATGCTGGTAAGCAGTATGACTTGTATCGCCCACAACTCACTTGTGTTCTACTCGTGCATATGACATCTATGCATAAAACCAGGCTCTGATACCACTGTTGGGGAACGTAGTAATTTCAAAAAAAAATTCCTACGCACACGCAAGATCATGGTGATGCATAGCAACGAGAGGGGAGAGTATTGTCCACGTATCCTGGTAGACCGTAAGCGGAAGCGTTATGACAACGCGGTTGATGTAGTCGTACATCTTCTCGATCCAACCGATCCAAGTACCGAACATACGGCACCTCCGAGTTCAGCACACGTTCAGCTCGATGACGATCCCCGGGCTCCGATCCAGCAAAGCGTCGGGGATGAGTTCCGTCAGCACGACGGCATGGTGACGATGATGATGTTCTACCGGCGCAGGGCTTCGCCTAAACTCCACGATGATATGAGCGAGGTGGAATATGGTGGAGGGGGGCACTGCACACGGCTAAGAAATGATCCGTAGATCAACTTGTGTGTCTATGGGGTGCCCCCTGCCCCCATATATAAAGGAGTGGAGGAGGGGGAGGGCCGGCCCTCTCTATGGCGCGCCCTAGGGGAGTCATACTCCCACCGGGAGTAGGATTCCCCCTTTCCTAGTAGAACTCGGAGCCCTTCCATGTAGTAGGAGTAGGAGAGAAGGAAAGGGAGGAGAGAAGGGAAGGAAGGAGGGGGTGCGGCCCATCCCCCTAGTCCAATTCGGACTAGGCCTTGGGGGGGCGCGCGGCCTGCCCTAGGCAGCCCCTCTCTCTTTCCCGTATGGCCCAATAAGGCCCAATACTTCTCCCCGGCGAATTCCCGTAACTCTCCGGTACTCCGATAAATACCCGAATCACTCGGAACCTTTCCGGAGTCCGAATATAGTCGTCCAATATATCGATCTTTACGTCTTGACCATTTCGAGACTCCTCGTCATGTCCCAGATCTCATCCGGGACTCCGAACTCCTTCGGTACATCAAAACTTATAAACTCATAATAAAACTGTCATCGTGACGTTAAGCGTGCGGACCCTACGGGTTCGAGAACTATGTAGACATGACCTAGAACTATTCTCGGTCAATAACCAATAGCGGAACCTGGATGCCCATATTGGCTCCTACATATTCTACGAAGATCTTTATCGGTCAAACCGCATAACAACATACGTTGTTCCCTTTGTCATCGGTATGTTACTTGCCTGAGATTCGATCATCGGTATCCAATACCTAGTTCAATCTTGTTACCGGCAAGTATCTTTACTCGTTATGTAATGCATCATTCCGTAACCAACTCATTGATCACATTGCTTGCAAGGCTTATAGTGATGTGCATTACCGAGAGGGCCCAGAGATACCTCTCCGACAATCGGAGTGACAAAACCTAATCTCGAAATACGCCAACTCAACATGTACCTTCGGAGACACCTGTACTACTCCTTAATAATCACCCAGTTACGTTGTGACGTTTGGTAGTACCCAAAGTGTTCCTCCGGTAAACGGGAGTGGCATAATTCTCATAGTTACAGGAACATGTATAAGTCATGAAGAAAGCAATAGCAATATACTAAACGATCAAGTGCTAGGCTAACGGAATGGGTCATGTCAATCACATCATTCTTCTAATGATGTGATCCCGTTAATCAAATGACAACACATGTCTATGGTTAGGAAACATAACCATCTTTGATTAATGAGCTAGTCAAGTAGAGGCATACTAGTGACGTTATGTTTGTCTATGTATTCACACATGTATCATGTTTCCGGTTAATACAATTCTAGCATGAATAATAAACATTTATCATGAAATAAGGAAATAAATAATAACTTTATTATTGCCTCTAGGGCATATTTCCTTCACTTGGCATGTCTGTTCCGGCCAAAGCTTCCAGATTTCAGTTTGATGTTTCTTGGCTTCTGGTGGATGGTTTTGTTGAGGTGGTCTCGGAGAAGATCTCCTCCATTCTTCTTGCCAGATCTCGTTCTTTTGGTCCCATGGATGATTATCATTTTTGTTCATACCAGTTGCGTAATTTTTTGAAAGGTTGGGGTCGTAATCACGCGGTTGAGGCCCTTAGGAGTAAGCGTGAGCTGCTGGGACAGGTTTCTACCTTGGACGCGGAGGCTGATTCTGCTGGGCTCTGTCCTGCTGGTTGGTAGCGTAGGTATGATCCGAGGCTAGCCTCCTGCATCTTCACCGTCAGGCTGAGGTGTACTTGAAGCAGCGCGGTTCGATGGAAAGGGGATTCTTTGAATGCTTATTTCCTTGCGATTGCTAATGGTCGGCGCCGCACATGCGCGATTAACAGCTTGATCATTGATGGGAATCAGGTGTCTGGCCCTAATATTATTTTGGAACATGTGCATGATTTCTTCGATGGGTTACTAGCGGCTAAGCCGGCCTCTTGCTTTGTTATCTCTCCCAATCTCCGGAAAGATCAGTGTAGAGTCTCAGATGTGGAAAACGGTGCTCTTATGTGTTGGAAATATGCCCTAGAGGCAATAATAAATTAGTTATTATTATTATTATATTTCCTTGTTCATGATAATCGTTTATTATCCATGCTATAATTGTATTGATAGGAAACTCAGATACATGTGTGGGTACATAGACAACACCATGTCCCTAGTAAGCCTCTAGTTGACTAGCTCGTGGATCAATAGATGGTTATGTTTCCTGACCATGGATATTGGATGTCGTTGATAACAGGATCACATCATTAGGAGAATGATGTGATGGACAAGACCCAATCCTAAGCCTAGCACAAAGATCATGTAGTTCGTATGCTAAAGCTTTTCTAATGTCAAGTATCATTTCCTTAGACCATGAGATTGTGCAACTCCCGGATACCGTAGGAATGCTTTGGGTGTACCAAACGTCACAACATAACTGGGTGGCTATAAAGGTACACTACGGGTATCTCTGAAAGTGTCTGTTGGGTTGGCACGAATCGAGACTGGGATTTGTCACTCCGTGTGACGGAGAGGTATCTCTGGGCCCACTCGGTAGGACATCATCATAATGTGCACAATGTGACCAAGGGGTTGATCACGGGATGATGTGTTACGGAACAAGTAAAGAGACTTGCCGGCAACGAGATTGAACAAGGTATCGGGATACCGACGATCGAATCTCGGGCAAGTACTATACCGCTAGACAAAGGGAATTGAATACGGGATTGATTGAATCCTCGACATCGTGGTTCATCCGATGAGATCATCGTGGAACATGTGGGAGCCAACATGGGTATCCAGATCCCGCTGTTGGTTATTGGCTGGAGAGTTGTCTCGGTCATGTCTGCATGGTTCCCGAACCCGTAGGGTCTACACACTTAAGGTTCGGTGATGCTAGAGTTGTTATGGGAATTAGTGTGCAGTTACCGAATGTTGTTCGGAGTCCCGTATGAGATCCCGAACGTCACGAGGAGTTCCGGCATGGTCCGGAGGTAAAGATTTATATATTGGAAGTCCTATTTTGGCCAACGGAAAATGTTCGGAATTTTTCGGTATTGTACCGGGAAGGTTCTAGAAGGTTCCGGAGTGGGGCCCACCTGCATGGGGGGACCCACATGAACGTGGGTAGTGGGGGTAAGGCCCCACACCCCTGGTTAAGGCGCACCAAGATCCCCCCTTAGAAGGAATAAGATCATATCCCGAAGGGATAAGATCAAGATCCCTAAAAAAGGGGGATAACAATCGGTGGGGAAGGAAGTGATGTGATTTCTTTCCTCCCACCTTTGCCAACGCCCCAATGGACTTGGAGGGCAATAAACCAGCCCCCTCCACCCCTATATATAGTGGGGAGGCGCATGGGAGCTTCACGCTTGCCCCTAGTGCAGCCCTCTCCCTCCCGAACACCTCCTCCGTAGTAGTAGTGCTTGGCGAAGCCCTGCCGGAGAACTGCAAGCTCCACCACCACGCCATCGTGCTGCCGGAGCTCTCCCTCAACTTCTCCTCTCCCCTTGCTGCATCAATAAGGAGGAGACGTCCCCAGGCTGTACGTGTGTTGAACGCGGAGGTGCCGTCCGTTCGGCACTAGGATCTTCGGTGATTTGGATCACGATGAGTATGACTCCTTCAACCCCGTTCTCTTGAACGCTTCCGCTTAGCGATCTACAAGGGTATGTAGATGCACTCCCCTCTCTCTCGTTGCTAGTTTCTTCATAGATAGATCTTGGTGACTTGTAGGAAAATTTTGAATTTCTGTTACGTTCCCCAACAATGGCATCATGAGCTAGGTCTATTGCGTAGATTCTTTGCACGAGTAGAACACAAAGTAGTTGTGGGCGTTGATTTTGTTCAATATGCTTATCGTTACTAGTCCAATCTTGTTTCGACGGTATTGTGGGATGAAGCGGCCCGGACCGACCTTACACGTACACTTACGTGAGACAGGTTCCACCGACTGACATGCACTTGTTGCATAAGGTGGCTAGCGGGTGCCAGTCTCTCCCACTTTAGTCGGATCGGATTCGATGAAAAGGGTCCTTATGAAGGGTAAATAGCAATCGACATATCACGTTGTGGTTTTTGCGTAGGTAAGAAACGTTCTTGCTAGAAACCCATAGCAGCCACGTAAAACATGAAAACAACAATTAGAGGACGTCTAACTTGTTTTTGCAGGGTATGCTATGCGATGTGATATGGCCAAAAAGAATGTGATGAATGATATGTGATGTATGAGATTGATCATGTTCTTGTAATAGGAATCACGATTTGCATGTCGATGAGTATGACAACCGGCAGGAGCCATAGGAGTTGTCTTTTATTTATTGTATGACCTGCGTGTCATTGAACAACGCCATGTAATTACTTTACTTTATTGCTAACCGGTAGCCATAGCAGTAGAAGTAATAAGTTGGCGAGACAACTTCATGGAGACACGATGATGGAGATCATGATGATGGAGATCATGGTGTCATGCCGGTGACAATGATGATCATAGAGCCCCGAAGATGGAGATCAAAAGGAGCAAAATGATATTGGCCATATCATGTCACTTTTTGATTGCATGTGATGTTTATCATGTTTATGCATCTTATTTGCTTAGAACGATGGTAGTAAATAAGATGATCCCTCATTAAAATTTCAAGAAAGTGTTCCCCCTAACTGTGCACCATTGCGAAAGTTCGTCGTTTCGAAGCACCACGTGATGATCGGGTGTGATAGATTCTTACGTTCACATACAACGGGTGTAAGCCAGATTTACACACGCGAAACACTTAGGTTAACTTGACGAGCCTAGCATGTACAGACATGGCCTCGGAACACAAGAGACCGAAAGGTCGAGCATGAGTCGTATGGAGGATACGATCAACATGAAGATGTTCACCGATGATGACTAGTCCGTCTCACGTGATGATCGGACACGGCCTAGTTGACTTGGATCATGTAATCACTTAGATGACTAGAGGGATGTCTATCTGAGTGGGAGTTCATGTGATGAACTTAATTATCCTGAACATAGTCAAAAGATCTTTGCAAATTATGTCGTAAGCTCGCACTTTAGTTCCACTGTTTAGATATGTTCCTAGAGAAAATATAGTTGAAAGTTGACAGTAGCGATTATGCGGACAGTAGAAAGCTTATGTCCTTAATGCACCGCTCAGTGTGCTGAACCCCAAACATCGTCTGTGGATGTTGCGAACATCGGACATACACGTTTTGATAACTACATGATAGTTCAGTTAAATGGTTTAGACTTGAGGCACCAAAGACGGTTTCGAAACATCGCGGAACATATGAGATGTTTCGAGGGCTGAAATTGGGATTTTAGGCTCGTGCCCACGTCAAGAGGTATAAGACCTCCGATGATTTTCTTAGCCGACAAACTAAGGGAGAAAAGCTCAATCGTTGAGCTTGTGCTCAGATTGTCTGAGTGCAACAATCACTTGAATCAAGTGGTAGTTGATCTTCCAGATGAGATAGTGATGTTTCTCCAAAGTCATTGCCACCAAGCTGCTAGAGCTTCGTGATGAACTATAACATATCAGGGATAGATATGATGATCCTTGAGGTATTCGCGATGTTTGACACCGCGAAAGTAGAAATCAAGAAGGAGCATCAATTTTTGATGGTTGGTGAAACCACTAGTTTCAAGAAGGGCAAGGGCAAGAAGGGATACTTCATGAAACGGCAAATCAGCTGCTGCTCTAGTGAAGAATCCCAAGGTTGAACCCAAACCCGAGACTAAGTGCTTCTATAATAAGGGGAACAGCCACTGGAGCAGCATTACCCTAGATACTTGGTAGATGAGAAGGCTGGCAAGGTCGATAGAAGTATATTGGATATACATTATGTTAATGTGTACTTTACTAGTACTTCTAGTAGCACCAGGGTATTAAGATACCGGTTCGGTTGCTAAGTGTTAGTAACTCGAAATAAAAGAGCTACGGAATAAACGGAAACTAGCTAAAGGTGAGTTGACGATATGTGTTGGAAGTGTTTCCAAGTTTGATGTGATCAAACATCGCACGCTCCCTCTACCATCAAGTTTAGTATTAAACCTGAATAATTGTCATTTGGTGTTTGCGTTGAGCATAGACATGATGGGATTATGTCTATCGCAATATGGTTATTCATTTAAGGAGAATAATGGTTACTCTGTTTATTTGAATAATACCTTCAATGGTATTGCACCTAATAGGAATGGTTTATTGAATCTCGATCGTAGTGATACACATTTTCATGCCAAAAGATATAAGATAGTAATGATAGTACCACTTACTTGTGGCACTGCCATGTAAGTCATATTGGTGTAAAACGCATGAAGAAGCTCCATGTTGATGGATCTTTGGACTCACTCATTTTTGAAAAGTTTGAGACATGCGAACCATGTCTATTGGTGTATACGCATGAAGAAACTCCATGCAGATGGATCGTTTGGACTCACTTGATTTTGAATCACTTGAGATATGCAAATCATACCACATGGGCAAGATGACTGAAAAGCCTCGTTTTCAGTAAGATGGAACAAGATAGCAACTTGTTGGAAGTAATACATTTTGATGTGTGCAGTCCAATAAGTGCTAAGGCACGCAGTGGATATCGTTATGTTCTTACTTCACGGATGATTTGAGTAGATACTAAGTATATTTGCTTGATGAAACACAAGTATGAATTATTGAATGGTTCAAGTAATTTCAGAGTGAAGTTGAAGATCATCGTGACAAGAGGATAAAATGTCTATGATATGATCATAGAGATGAGTATCTGAGTTACGAGCTTTGGCACGCAATTAAGACATTGTGGAAATTGTTTCACAATTAATACCGCCTGGAACACCATAGTGTGATGGTGTGTCCGAACATCATAGTTGCACCCTATTGGATATGGTGCGTACCATGATGTCTCTTATCGAATTACCACTATCGTTCATGGGTTAGGCATTAGAGACAACCGCATTCACTTTAAAATAGGGCACCACGTAATTCCGTTGAGATGACACCGTTTGAAATATGGTTTGGAGAAACCTAAGTTGTCGTTTCTTAAAAGTTTGGGGCTGCGACGCTTATGTGAAAAAGTTTCAGGTTGATAAGCTCGAACCCAAAGCGGATAAAATGCATCTTAATAGGACACCCAAAACAGTTGGGTATACCTCCTAATTCAGATCCGAAAGCAATAGGGATTATTTCTTGAATCGGGTCCTTTCTCGAGGAAAGGTTTGTCTCGAAAATTGAGTGGGAGGATGGTGGAGACTTGATGAGGTTATTGAACCGTCACTTCAACAAGTGTGTAGCAGGGCACGGGAAGTTGTTCCTGTGGCGCCTACACCAATTGTAGTAGAAGCTTATGATAGTGATCATGAAGTTTTTGGATCAAGTCACTACCGTACCTCATAGGGTGACAAGGATGCGTACTACTTCAGAGTGGTACAGTAATCCTGTCTTGAAGGTCATGTTACTAGACAACAATGAACCTACGAGCTATGGAAAAGCAATGGTGGGCCCAAATTCCGACAAATGATTAGAAGCCATGAAATCCGAGATAGGATCCATGTATCAGAAGAAAGCATGGACTTTGGTGGACTTGCCCGATGATCGGCAAGCCATTGAGATAAATGGATCTTTAAGAAGAAGACGGACGTGGACGGTAATGTCACCGTCTATGAAGCTCGACTTGTGGCGAAGAGTTTTTCACAAGTTCAAGGAGTTGACTACGATGAGATTTTATCATCCGTAGCGATGCTTAAGTCCGTCGGAATCATGTTAGCATTAGCTGCATTTATGAAATCTGGCAGATGGATGTCAAGACGAGTTTCCTTACCAGTTTTCGTAAGGAAAGGTTGTATGTGATACAATCAGAAAAGTTTTGTCGATCCTAAGGATGCTAAAAGGTATGCTGGCTCCAGCGATCCTTCTAAGGACTGGAGTAAGCATCTCGGAGTTGGAATGTGCGCTTTGATGAGATGATCAAAGATTTTGGGTTTATACAAAGTTCATGAGAAACTTGTATTTCCAAAGAAGTGAGTGGGAGCACTATAGAATTTCTGATGAGTATATGTTGTTGACATATTGTTGATTAGAAATGATGTAGAATTTCTGGAAAGCATATAGGGTTATTTGAAAGGTGTTTTTCAATAGAAAACCTGGATTAAGCTACTTGAACATTGAGCATCAAGATCTATGAGGATAGATCAAAAACCGCTTAATGGTACTTTCAAATGAGCACATACCTTGACATGATCTTGAAGGTGTTCAAGATGGATCAGTCAAAGAAGGAGTTCTTGCCTGAACTGTAAGGTACGAAGTTAAGACTTAAAGCTCGACCACGGCAGAAAAGAGAGAAAGGACAAAGGTCGTCCCCTATGCTTTAGACGTAGGCTCTGCAGTATGCTATGCTGAGTACCGCACCTGATGTGTGCCTTGCCACATGTCTGGCAAAAGGGTACAAAGGTGATCAAGGAGTGGATCATCAGATAGCGGTCAAAATTATCCTTAGAGGAATAAGGATATGTTTCTCGGTTATGGAGGTGATAAAGAGTTCGACGTAAAGAGTTGCATCGATGCAAGCTTTAACACCTATCCGAATGACTCTGAGTAGCAAACCGGATATGTATAGTGGAGCAACCATTTGGAATAGCTCCAAGTGGAGCGTGGAAGCAGCGTTTACAATATGACCTAGAGATTTTTGAAGTACATATGGATCTGAATGTTGCAGAACCGTTGACTAAAACCTCTCTCACAAGCAAAACTTGATCAAACCCCAGAACTTATTGAGTCTTAATCACATGATGATGTGAACTAGTTTAGTGACACTAGTAAACTCTTTGGATGTTGGTCACATGGCGATGTGACCTGTCAGTGTTAATCACATGGCGATGTGAACTAGATTATTGACTCTAGTGCAAGTGGGAGACTGTTGGAAATATGCCCTAGAGGCAATAATAAATTAGTTATTATTATTATATTTCCTTGTTCATGATAATCGTTTATTATCCATGCTATAATTGTATTGATAGGAAACTCAGATACATGTGTGGGTACATAGACAACACCATGTCCCTAGTAAGCCTCTAGTTGACTAGCTCGTGGATCAATAGATGGTTACGTTTCCTGACCATGGACATTGGATGTCGTTAATAACGGGATCACATCATTAGGAGAATGATGTGATGGACAAGACCCAATCCTAAGCCTAGCACAAAGATCGTGTAGTTCGTATGCTAAAGCTTTTCTAATGTCAAGTATTATTTCCTTAGACCATGAGATTGTGCAACTCCCGGATGCCGTAGGAATGCTTTGGGTGTACCAAACGTCACAACGTAACTGGGTGGCTATAAAGGTACACTACGGGTATCTCCGAAAGTGTCTGTTGGGTTGGCACGAATCGAGACTGGGATTTTTCACTCCGTGTGACGGAGAGGTATCTCTGGGCCCACTCGGTAGGACATCATCATAATGTGCACAATGTGACCAAGGGGTTGATCACGGGATGATGTGTTACGGAACGAGTAAAGAGACTTGCCGGTAACGAGATTGAACAAGGTATCGGGATACCGACGATCGAATCTCGGGCAAGTACTATACCGCTAGACAAAGGGAATTGAATACATGATTGATTGAATCCTTGACATCGTGGTTCATCCGATGAGATCATCATGGAACATGTGGGAGCCAACATGGGTATCCAGATCCCGCTGTTGGTTATTGGCCGGAGAGTTGTCTCGGTCATGTCTGCATGGTTCCCGAACCCGTAGGGTCTACACACTTAAGGTTCGGTGACGCTAGAGTTGTTATGGGAATTAGTGTGCAGTTACCGAATGTTGTTCGGAGTCTCGGATGAGATCCCGGACGTCACGAGGAGTTCCGGAATGGTCCGGAGGTAAAGATTTATATATGGGAAGTCCTATTTTGGCCACCGGAAAATGTTCGGGATTTTTCGGTATTGTACCGGGAAGGTTCTAGAAGGTTCCGGAGTGGGGCCCACCTGCATGGGGGGACCCACATGAACGTGGGTAGTGGGAGTAAGGCCCCACACCCCTGGTTAAGGCGCACTAAGATCCCCCCTTAGAAGGAATAAGATCATATCCCGAAGGGATAAGATCAAGATCCCTAAAAAAGGGGGATAACAATCGGTGGGGAAGGAAATGATGTGATTTCTTTGCTCCCACCTTTGCCAACGCCCCAATGGACTTGGAGGGCAATAAACCAGCCCCCTCCACCCCTATATATAGTGGGGAGGCGCATGGGAGCTTCACGCTTGCCCCTGGCGCAGCCCTCTCCCTCCCCAACACCTCCTCCTCCGTAGTAGTGCTTGGCGAAGCCCTGCCGGAGAACTGCAAGCTCCACCACCACGCCATCGTGCTGCCGGAGCTCTCCCTCAACTTCTCCTCTCCCCTTGCTGGATCAAGAAGGAGGAGACGTCCCTAGGCTGTACGTGTGTTGAACGCGGAGGTTCCGTCCGTTCGGCACTAGGATCTCCGATGATTTGGATCACGATGAGTACGACTCCTTCAACCCCGTTCTCTTAAACGCTTCCGCTTAGCGATCTACAAGGGTATGTAGATACACTCCCCTCTCTCTCGTTGCTAGTTTCTCCATAGATAGATCTTGGTGACTTGTAGGAAAACTTTGAATTTCTACTACGTTCCCCAACATTATGATCCCCCTGTCTATGGAGGAGATTGAATTGGCGATCAACTCTGCTAACATTAACTTGGCCTCGGGCCATGATGGCTTCTCTATTCCCTTCTTTTGTTGCTTCTGGTCTGTGTTACGTCTGCTGGTCTGTTCGGTCATCCAAGGCTTCTATCTAGGGCGGTCGATATCTCTCGCTTGAATTACGCTATTCTGTCTCTTATTCCGAAAGTAGGGCGTTGATCTTATCTTCCAATTTTGCCCAATTGCTTTGATTAATAACTTTGCCAAGTTCCCCTCTAAAGGGATGGCGACTACGTTGTCACTAGTTGCCCATCGCATCATTAGCCCCACCCAGACTGCTTTCATTAAGGGTAGGTACATTCTCGATGGTATTCTTTGTTTACATGGGATTGTGCATGATCTCCAAAGAAGAGGTTTCCGCGCTATTATTCTCAAACTTGATTTCGAAAAGGTGTACGACTCTGTTAGCTGGGGATTTCTTCAACAGGTTCTTCATGCAAAAGGGTTCGGTGCAGGTTTTGTGCATAGATTGATGCAGCTGGTTTCTGGGGGTCATACGGCCGTGGCTGTGAATGGATCTATCACCAAATATTTCGCCAATGGTCGTGGCCTACGACAAGGTGATCCGGTTTCGCCTATCCTCTTTAACTTTGTGGATGATGCCTTATCTTGCATGCTGGATCTCGCGACCTCGGTGGGCCATATTTCTCCTGTTGTGTCGCACCTTCTTCCCCAGGGTGTTATGCATCTCCAGTATGCTGATGACACGTTTATCTTGGTGGAGATGAATGAGGCATGCCTTGCCAACCTCAAGTTCATCCTGTTATGCTTTGAAGCCTAGTCAGGGCTTAAGATAAATTTCTCTAAAAGCGAGGTGATTGTGACTAGGGCCGATGAGGCGAAGGCCCTTAGGGTTGCTCAGCTTCTCAATTGCTCACTTGGCTCTTTCCCCTTCAAGTATCTAGGCATGCCTATATCCCATTACCACCTTCAAGCTAAGGATTTCAAGCCTTTAGTGTCCAAACTGGGCAATATATTAATGCCTTGGCGCGGCAGATATCATACTCAGGTAGGGAAAGTCTGCCACATTAACGCATGCCTTTGCTCCTTACCTATGTTCACTATGGGCTTCTTCATGCTCTCTTAGGGTACTCACTCTGGTTTTGATAAACATAGGGGGAGCTTTTACTGGAATTCTTCGGAGAACAAACGCAAATACAGGTTTGTCAAATGGCAGGTCATTTGTAGGCCTAAAAGCCTTGGGGGCTGGGGATTCTCAATACCGGGGTGATGAATAAGTGCCTCATCGCCAAGTGGTGGCAGAGGATTATGATTGCCTCTCCTGGGACCCTTTGGTTTGATCTCCTGAAAGCTAAATACTTCCCTTCTGGCAGCCCCATGTTCGCCTTGGCGTCCAATGGGTCTCAGTTTTGGAGGGATCTGATTAGGGTTAGAGATGTTTTTCGTGCTCATGTTAAGTTTCTTGTCAGGAATGGTGCTTCGACTCGCTTTTGGTTGGACTGGTGGTTTGGGGACCCCCTTTGGCGTCCTCTTTCCCGGTTTTGTTTTCGTATAGTCCGGACCCTAAGATCTCAATCTCCGAGCTCTCTCGCAATGGCTGGGATCTGGGTCTCCGGAGATCTCTCCCTCCTACATAGTTGGCGGACTGGCACCGGCTTGCTGCCTTGTTCCCTATTCTCTCAGGGGAGGAGGATTTGGTGACCTGGCCTCACGTGGCTTCTGGTAGATTTTCGGTCAAATCTCTTTATGCAAAGCTTATTGAAGGTTCTCCCACTTCTATATTCAAACAGGTCTGGTCGGCCAGGATCCCCCCTAAGATTAAGATTTTCCTCTAGTAGGTCATCATAGGTCGCTTGCCTTCGGCGGATCAGATTCGCAAGAGAAATGGGCCTGGCTCTGCCTTTTGTGCCCTTTGCTCTGCTGTTGAGAACTCCAATCATATTTTCTTCGGTTGCCCTCTGGCTAAGCTGGCCCGGGGTTGTGTTCGTTCGTGGATGAATATGTCTTGGGATCCTTCCTCCTTTTCTGATCTGCGTTTATTGGCAACCAACATTCATGGTCGGACTAAGAGTCTATTTTGGATTGGGTTGGGTGTGCTTTGCTGGTCGCTGTGGGCTACTAGAAACAAATTCATCATTGAGGGTGTTTTTCCTAACAAGCCGGCTGACGTCCTGTTTAAAATGTCTATCCTCTTGCAGCAGTGGAAATTATTGACTAAGCCGGCGGACATGGACGGTATGGAGGAGCTGATCCATAAAGTAAGGTCGACGGCCAGCATGATGTCTTCCCCTGCCCTTGTGTGATCTACAACGTTTTGGGTCTTCCTAATCTAGCAGTAGGTTGTTGGCATGCGTGCCTTCTTTAATTTGTTTGGGCTTGCGCGCCTTTGAACTGTCGTTCGTTGTGAGCTCGGCCTAGCGGTCTCTGTGTTGTGGTGCTTGTTAAACTTTCTGTTGCTATGTGTGGTACTCTGCCTTGCGGCTTTATTTATAAAGTAGTGCGCTCGCCTTTTCTCTAAAGAGACTCCACTCACGGAAAACAAATTCCACTCACGCTGTGCGAAGCTTGAATGCCCATTGCTGGGTGGGCTAAATGAAAAGGAATGGAATGTTAGATGGGCCACTCACGTAAATAGCAGCACTAGTGTTCGAACGCAGCTAGGGGAGGGGCGCCCCTATTTCTAGCTTCACGCGACACACAGGGAACTGTCGCTGAGGGGTGGCGTCGAAGTCGTCTTGCCGAACTCCTTTCTCATTTTAGTCCTCGCCTTTTCATCTTCCGTAGGGGACGAATCTTACCCTCGTCGAGTCCAGTCTGCGCGGGCGCTAATACCAGGTACCGATCCAGAGATACCGATCTACAAGGTACCGATGCCAAAGCAAAAGAGTTGGGCAGGTGCATCGGCGCGAGAACTACAACATCGTTTTTTCTTCTTCACATTTTCTGTTTTCGTTTTTTTCCTTTTTTACTTTTATTTATCCTTCCAAATATTCTAAATAAACATATTAAAAAATCAATCTTCGTAAAACATTTGAAAAATGTTGACCAAGTATTTTTAAAAATATTAAATGTGTATTGAGAAAATGTAAACAAAAATTTTGATCACGTATTTAAAAAATGTTAATTAAGGATTTGAAAAAATGTTGAACAAGTATTTAAAAAATGTTAATCCAGCATTTAGAAAATTTTGAATGTGTATACAAATTTTTTTGACCATGTATTGAAAAATGATGAAAATTTTTATAATGTATATGAAAATTTTAATCAAGAATTTGAAAAAATGTTGAACAAGTATTTAAAAAAAATCAAGCATTTGAAAAATGCTAAATGTGTATAGAATATTTTTTTGACCATGCATTAAAAAATGTATAGAATATTTTTCCTCGTTTTTTGATTGGTTTTGTTTGGTTTTTTATTTTTATTTTTCCTTTTTATTTCTCTTATTATTTTCTGTTTCTTTTTTATTTTTATTTTTCTAAATGCATGCTATTTTTTCAATGTCGATGACTTTTTTTTCAAAATTGATGTTATTATTTTCAAAATCGATGAATGTTTTTAAAATCCTTGAAACATTTTTACAAAAGTCGTGAACCCTTTCAAATTTATGAACTTTTTAAAAAAATTGATAAATGTTTTTCAAATTTTTAAAAAAGTATAAAGTAGATGAGTTTTTTTCCAAATTTTATTTTTAAAAAAGATTCGTGAGTTTTTTTGAAGTTTCTGACTTTTTAAAAGTCAAGATATTTTTTTATTTTTTCAAACCTAGCGATGTCCCGAGTGAACTAGCGCGTGTTGGGTCGGTCCAAGTGTGCGGCTAAAGTTTGTGCTCGTGACGGATCGAACCTGGATCTCCTCGCAACCTACTAGCCATTGCGCTAGCACTGAGTTGTTGTCTAATACTTCCTCCGTTCCCAAATAAATGTTTTGAGCTTAGTATAAATTTGTACTAAAACTAGTACAAAGTTAAGACACTTATTTTGAAACGGAGGAGTATGTAGGACGCAACCTACTAGAAAAAAACAAAATCTGTTCTTCATGCTGGTTTTATTTTTCCTGTTTTCTTTATTTATTTTTTATTTTTATTCTTTATTGTGTCATTTGCGTCGTCGAGTTTTCCAATTTCTGCCGGTTATTTGAGTAGGCAGTTTGTTTTTTCGTTTTCTTTTCTTTAATATTTTTCTTCTTTGATTTTTTCATTCTTTTCTTTTTAATTCTCTGTTTTTTTTCCTGTGTTGGATATGTTTACTAGTAGCAAAAGTGATTAGCGTGATACAACTAGTACAAAAAAAAAAACAATTATGAAAATTAAAATGGACTACGCTCAAATGGAGCCTCCAAACTGCAATGTGCTTTTACCGTTGTATTTGTTCCGATGAGATCTTCAAGATTAGACCCAAGTTGGATATATTTTAATGATATTTTTCTCACCTACAATTTACACTACTGTGTATATCATTTTTAGAATATTGTGTATTGCACGTTTTAGTCAAAGTGAAATAATAAATTGTAAAGTTTAATAATATCGAAGGCAAAGTGAAATGATAAGTTGAGTCGCAAAAAAAGGAAAGTGAAATGATAAGTGACTATCAATAAAAAGTGACGGTCTTCGTGGTGCAAAGTGCAAAGTGTGCCCTACTTTATTTTTGGTCAAAAAAAAGAAGAAGTGCAAAGTGTAATTCGCTCAAACTCAACCCGTATAAAATTGTAATTCACTCAAAAGAAAAGAATATTCATCCCAACCGCCGCGGGCGACAGAGACCGCCGCGGAGTTGGCGCCGCCGGAGAAGGAGCGGCGGAGGTCAGCCGGCGTCTACCCATCTTCCTATCATTTTCTTGTTCAACTTCGTCTTGGCCGCTCCGGTCCGGCCTCTGAAGTAACTAAACGCGGGCGGTTCGTTCCGTTCGCTTCGTTGGTACAGGAGGATCAGGATGAAGGAGGAGGAGAAGGAGAAGGCGCCGCCGCACCCGCATGCCCATGGCGCCGCCCCTCCCCCTAGGTACTCGCGCCGCCGCCGCGCTTGGTGCTCTCTGCTGTTCAGTTTTCTTCTGGCATGGGCGTGTCTCCGTCGAGGGGCCCGGGGGTTGGCTGGATCTGGATGATTGCGACCTAGTAATTCCATGGAACAATGCATGCGGATTTAATTAATCAATTAGTACTAATCCCTGGATGTAGGGCTCCTTGATTAGTTAATGCACAAGGATTTGGGGGTTAGGGTTTTAGGTTGTTACTAGTAGTTGGGGGGTTTCAGATTGCTCCGTTCGGGCCTGTGATGTGCGCCCATAACAAATTCAGTCAGGATGGAACATTTCTTTCTGGTTTGATACTTGGTGCAGTGAGCAGCGCTTGATGGATTGCTTCCCTGTACTATTCGCCTTTGCCTCTGAACAATACTGCTCTGTTCAGTCCCAACATACAGATAACACATGGGATCTGAAACTTAAACCAGTGTTGCCCACCACTGCTGCAATCGAATTGGACCAGCTGTTGCTGCTGCTTCTTAACGGTACTAGCCCTAGCACGGATGGAGACTCAAGATCGGCCCAAATATTAAGCAACGCTGCAAATGTCAAGTATTTCCACAAACTGTTAACATTCAGAGGTGTGATTTCTTCAGCTGCTCGGTTTGTTTGGCTACCAATCGTTCCTTTAAAGCACAAGGTCTTTTTATGGCTGCCATTCAGAGGTCGCCTCAATACCAAGGACAATGTCACCAAAAAAATTTGTTGGACTCAGGACCATTGGTGTGGCCGATTGTCCTTGCGGCTTGCACAGTTAATCTCCGGAGAAATGAACGGATTTTCATTAACAGAAAATTGCCGCCCGACCTGCTTTGGACATGCCGAGCTGATAAAGATTCAGATAAAGCCTCCCTGGGAACCTGAGCGAAATGTGTTTCGGCTTTCAGTTAGACTATCGCTACAAGCGTTCCCCTTTTTTCTTTTTCTTTCTCCTTCATCATCTGGTTTCGACTGGCAGTTTTCCCCCTCCCTTATTTTTCCTTTCTTGGTTCTTTTGGCTCGACTGTGGTCTGGGCCTTTTTTTGTACTGCTGTGGGTCTTTAAGGCCGTTTTTTGAATATAAGGTAGAGATCGCTACCTTTTCCTTAAAAAAAATCAGTTAGGCTCTCTGCTTGCCTGTTCCAAGTTTGTGGTAAATCATTATGAACAGTTGCGCTTACTGTGGCAACTAAATGCATGGATCAATCTGCACAGATACTACAATTCCAGTCCAGAGCATGTACTCAGTATCTCTACTCCTTTTGATGGATATTCACAGCCCAATCACAGATAGATTAGATTTGTTTCTTCACGTGCCGGCTGGTGCAAATTAAGAACCCAAACTGTAGGATTCTTGGACTTACATATCTCAGTTTTCTCATTTACACACATTTGATGTCTACAACTTTGTGAACCTTGTATGTTCAGATAGGCAAAAACATTTAGAGCCTGGTTGTTTTGCTATACTACAATTCTATATTTGCTAGTTGCAGTCCCGAGATTGTTGTATTCAGATACGAGAAACACATGGATGTTTCAATACTATTTGAATGCTATATTCAGATAATGTTCTGTTGTTTGTCGGCTGGTGCAAATTAAGGAAACTGTACTATCATTCAGCAACTTACCACCAATCTCTGTGTATGCAACTAGTTGCTGATAACAAATTATGCAGGGCGCGACTCGGAGATGAACATGGATCTGCTTCTGTGTATCGTGTTGGTGCCCTGGAGAAGGCGATTGCAGGGTTTGCGCAGAGGGAAACAGAGGCCGTGGTCAATCCTACTGTCGGGAGTTTCTTTGTTTCTCTTGACGAGGCTTATGAATTCTACAATATTTATTCTTGGGAATCTGGTTTCGGAGTTAGGTATGGAGCGAGTAGTATGGATTCTCATGGAACTAAATGCATACAACAATTTGTTTGCGCGTGTGAGGTATGACATTCATCCTCCCCTTGTAGTTAAGGTAGTATTTCTGATTTTTGTGTTGTCGGTCTCAACCCAGTACCAATGCTCAGAAAATGTTATGTTCTACAGGGTAAACCGTCCAAGGACAGCGATTCTTTTTGTCGGTGTGAATGCAAAGCGTCAATTCTTTTACTGAGATCCAGAGACGGCGGATGGCGTGTGTGTGAGCATCAAGTTGGGCATAAGCATCCACTTTCTAAGATGTGTGCGCAGAGGTCATCTTGGCAGTCTCATAGTAGTATTGACAAGAACACAAGGGGCTTGATTCGTCAACTAAGGGAAAACAACGTGCCACACATTGATGATAATGATGCAAGGAATCCGCTGTCTGATGATATCCAGAAGGCAGAGGAAACCTTTGCTAGGATCAAAGCAAAGGATCCAACATTTGGTTATACTGGTTTGCAGCTTGATAGTAACTGGAGAGTAAGGCCATTACTCTGGACCAGTGGCCAGAGCCTTCAGTACCAATACTTTGGTGATGTGATTATCTTCGACACCACCTACAGGTCGGACAAGTACGGGACGCCGTTCGGCCTTTTTGTTGGAGTCAACAACAACTTTGAGACCATATTGCTTGGTGGGGTGCTGATGATAAACGAGAAAACGGAGAGCTACAAATGGGTGCTCAGTCAGTTCTTCCAATTAATGGGTAGGGAACACCCCAAAACTATACTGACCGGTAAGATTGCTTCCGTACACACTTTTCCCTACCCAATAGTATTTTTCTGCAGCACTGCCAATCTAAATTATTTTGTGTAAAATCCTGCAGATCGCTGCGAGGCAATTGAGGAAGCCGTATTGGAGGTACTGCCATCCACCACACACAGATGGTTCAAGTGGAATGTGCTTCGCAGGGCAAAGGACTACCTTGGTTTCCATTACACCAAAACAAGTAGCTTCCGAGTGGGGCTCCACAAAATTCTGAACGACACGCTGACGGCTGATGAGTTTGAGAGAGCATGGGAGATGCTGCTAGAGGAGCATGGATTGGAGAATCATCCATTTCTGAAGGAGATCTATGAGGTGCGGCACAAGTGGGTCAAGGCATACTTCAGCGACACGTTCTGTTCTACACTGACCAGCACACAAAAGAGCGAGAGCGCGAAACACTTTCTGAAACATCATCATGTTCCACGGGATTGCTCTATGGAGCTTTTCGCCCTACAGTACGAGAAACTGCGGTCCGATCAACAACCAGACTATGGGTTTCCGGAGCAGAGTACTACTAAGGTAAGCTTAACTTCAGGAAATTAATATATCTTTCCTATGGGCATTCCAGATAAGCTGAGACTAAGGATGAATTATTGTTTTTCGTGCAGGATGCGATTGTTCTGAGAACAAATCTTCCAATCGAGAAGCACGCCAGCGATGTGTACACAAGACCGGTGTATGAAAAGTTTGTGCAAACCATACGTGAATCCGAACCTTACGTGGTGGAGGCAGTCATCCCCAACCTGAGGTACATAGCACGGCGTCCAAGCAGTGAAACTAGGGAGAAATGGTCTAGGGTGGAATATGAGGTGAATGTTAGAGAAGACGGCGAAGCGTTCATGTGCGTGTGCAAGCAATTCGAGCACACGGGGATGCTCTGCTGCCATGCTGTCAAGGTAACAGTAACAGTTCTCTGTCATTAGTACTATCTTCCGTCCATTGCTACTGCAGTATTCTCTTGCTCCTAGTACCTTTTATCTGCACGCTTACTATTAGCTGCCATATGTAGTAGATACAAACACCTTTCAACATCTTCAGGCTTGGAATCTTTTTTCAGGTGATGATCCACCTGGGCGTGCGTGAAATACCAAGGCTACACGTCATGCCACGCTGGACAGCCAAGCCTCTCCAATGCCAGATGCACTGCCGCGGCGAACCTCAGACGGACACGTGCCAGCAATGCAGGCACTCCGTGCTGCATGACAAGTTCTTAGACCTAGCGCGCCTCGCCTGTGAGGATGATCGGTTCTACGAGGTCGTCATGAGGGGCATCGGCAAACTGAACAGAGAATTGGCTGCAGCAGAGGCCGTGCCCCGCCGCCGCAGCACCAAGCCGGCGTCACGGAAGCCGAGGAGGAAGCGTTGATCACTTGCTCCCGGATGTCTGAAAGCCTGTCCGAGGCCTCTGCAATGCTTTGCAAGGCATGGAAGGGAACCAAGATTATGTCAACTGAGTTGGTCTTTTTGGTTTCTTCTTTTTGCTAGTGTGGGTAAACCTCTGAACCTGACCACGTATGAACTAGGCTAAACCAGTACTATTTTGCATGTTCGGCAACGGCCTGGTGTCATGGTTGATTTCTGGGGGACTAGCCGTGTATATATGTTGAGGTGACCATGTGTGCCGGTCAAACATACTCCCTCCATCCGGAAATACTTGTCGGAGGAATAGATGTATCTAGACATAATTTAGTTCTAGATACATCCATTTCCGCGACAAGTAATTCCGGACGGAGGGAGTACATGGTGACCATCATAAACGGGATGTTTCTACCCTGCATAAAGGTCGTTTGGGTTGATGCGCCTAATACTTCAGTTTCAGTTTCTAGTGCACACCCTCTTTCAACGCTATATGAATTAAGTGGGCCGGCCAATACTAATTTTTCTCATTTGCATCAGAGGTTCCCCCGTTTTTGTTGGGTTGATTTCTTTTGGACCCAGTTTTGGTTATTTTCATTTTTCCTATTTCATTTATTATTTTTTCTTATTCCATTTTCATGAGGTTTTTAAAATTCATGAACTTTTAAAAAAATTGTTTGTCAAATTTGCAAACTTATTTCAAATTCGTAACTTTGTTCATATCCACGAACATTTTTCCAAAAACATGATTTTTTTTTTTGTAAATTCGTGAACTTTTTCTTTTACAATTTTGAACTTTGTTGTATTCTGATTTTTTTAAATCGTACACATTATTTTTTTAGCGAACATTTTCAAATTCATGCATTTTCCTGTTTTTGTGAACATTTGTCAAATTTGCGAACATTTTAAAATTATTTTTTTTTCAAATTTTCAAAGGCTAGTGGTCAAACGGTCAATGAATGACTGAGCGAGCGAACCTGCTTGTCAAGCGAGCGACCGTGCTTAATGTGTTCACGTTTTTCTTAAAACTATTCAAATAATGTCCATGTTCCCCAAAAAATTATTCGGGATTTCAAAAATTATTCGCTTCTTGCAAAACAAATTGTGGGTTTCAAACATTGTTCATGTTTTAAGAAAACGTTCGGGATTTCGTAGAATGCTAGTGTGTTTCCAAAAGTTATCCTTTAAAAAAACTATATCTGATTTGTAATATAATGTTCAAACTTTCAAAATATGTCCACATCTTCTATAATTGTTCGCTTTTTGCAGAATATTTTTTTATGGTTTCAAGATTTGATTAGGTTTTCAAAAATTGGTCTCCTTTAAAAAATGTATTTCCAAGAAAAAGTTAAAGATTTAAAAAATTGTTCAAGTGTTCAAAAAATGTTCAAATTTCAACAAATAACCTAGTTTTCAAAAAGAATGAAAGTGGACAATAAATAATTGTTGTAGGTTTCAATTTTTTTATCAAATAATCTTTCCTTTTTAAAGGTATTTGGTCTAATTTTTTTCGAAAAACCAAATGAGAAGCTTCAGTGTCCGTTCTGCTATAGGACCAACAACCAGAATCCCACTGCCTTGCTACCGAAGCGAACCACTACAATAACTACAGTCGTGTGGCTCGCTTTCCGTTTTCAGATTGCTACAGTACATGACCCCCCACATGGCCGGGCTGACCGGGAGCGCTTATGCAATTCAATAACTATTTGTTGCAGAATGCGGCAAAATGGGAGGTGCCCGTATGAATAGCTAGCCGACCAGGCCAACTCGAGAGTTCCTATATGACACCTTATGCTACTGGCCAGCCAACGCTCACGCACCCGCTCTCATGGGCCGACCCAAGACAGCATTTGCTTGCTCGGGTTGTCCACTCGATTGGATTGTCTGGCCGGCCGTTGATCAAGAGCATTAAACTGCGATTGACTAGGCCGTTTACACATTCACGGTTGACCTTTAACTTTTCTGATAAAATTTCACACGCTCGAAAGAAAATCGTGAATTTGAAAAAGCTCATTGATTTGCAAACTAAATCACGCATTGGAAAAATGTTCACAGATTCAAAAACGTTCATAGACTTGAAAGTTTTCGTAGATTTGAATGTTTTTGCGGATTAAAAAAATGTATGTTACTTAGAAAAGTTCACGAATTAGAAAATGTGTTCTCATTTTTGAAAAAGCATCAACGGATTTGAAAATAATTAAAGAACTAGAAGATGTTCGTGGATTTACGGAAGTGTTAAAGAAAAACCGACCAAAAATACATAGTACAAAAGACCATGAGAAAAAAAACAGCCAGAAGCCTCTATAAGCTTACCAAAAACTAGAAAACAAAACTAGCTACTGTGCAGTTTACATGGGCTGGCTCAGTAGTTCGAGGGGGTGCGTTTCTTGTGTACGCATAAGCCTTTAAACGGCACCATAAGCACCAAATAGGAGTTGGCCGGCAAATCCTATTCGGTGCTTAACTTCATTATCGGTTGGAATACGATAACTTTTTTCAAATTCATGTTTTTTTCTGAACATTTGAAAGTTCACAAAAAATTGTGATAATGAACTTTTTTAAGTTTATGCACTTTTTTGTATTCATGTTTTCCTTTCAAATTCACATTTAAAAATAATAAAGGTTAGTGGTCAAGTGTCAAACGGTCAACGAACGACCCATGCTTACTTGGCGGGCACAACTGACCATGTGCGTGAGCGCCATCAGGCTAACTAGCGCATAGGGCGTTGTATAGGAGGTCTCCTAGCTTAGTCCAGAAAAAGAAAAGAGACAAAAGACATGCTCGACGAGCTGTTACAAACTTAAAATGGCTCAAGTACGTATTAATTAATTCACCTATGGGGGGCGGATTAGTAGTTTGCAAGAGAGGATGTTCACGCATGGAAGACAGGCTATCAACAATGGAAAAGTAGTGGCTGAATCCCAGCTCGGTACACGCTGATCAACGATCATGCATGGTCAAACGTGAATTAGAGTTATGTCTAGAATTGTTTCATGCATAGGCTAATAGCAACTGATGGAAACTTATAAACTGCATGCGATGCGACTTTTCCTTGGCTATTACTTCCTCCGTTCCTAAATGTAAGTCTTTATAGAGATTCCACTATGAACCACATATAAATGTATATAGATACATATTAAGTGTAGATCCATTCATTTTTCTTCGTATGTAGTCCACCTAGTAGAATCTCTATAAAGACTTATATTTAGGAACGGAGGGAGTACGATAGAGTGCATGATTCGTGACCGTCAGGTCTAGCATCGACGGTCAGGCTTTACTTTCCGTACATCTCGTTTGTTTTATGATTGCGGCTCTATCTGGGCGGAGTGTTAGCGAACGTGTGTTTATGTATTCTGTGTGTTTATGAATTCTGTACGCCTAGGCCTAGCGTTGAGTGTGTCAGTTGAGCTGTGTATATAAGCTGTGTAACCCCACATGATCAATACAAGGAAGGTTGCACGCCCTCTCTCTTTCCTTACTCGCTCTGGCTCCAATATGGTATCAGCCTAAACTGAGATCCATCTATTCCGCTGCCCCTCTCCCTCCCAAACCGACGCCATGAGCACCTCCTCCAAAGTCTCCTCCACCGGCGGGTCTTCCTCCGACGAGCCATTCGACCTGCCGGTCGCCACCCAAACTCTTTCTACCACCCAGATTCAGTCTCTACGCATCCGTGACCACGTTCTCGTCACTCTTGATTATGAGAAAGAGAACTGCGGTCTCTGGCGCCGCCAATTTCTGGCCGCCCTCGCCAAGTTTGGCCTTACGGATCACGTGGACGGCTTGCCGGCGCAGGCTACCTCGGACTGGGTCCTCAATGATTTCGCCGCTCTCTCGTGGTACAACACCACCGTGACGCCCTCGACATTGGTGATCGTCGAAGAGCGCAAGAACTCGGCCTACTCTCTCTGCGCTCGCTTTGCTCCCTCTTCCGCAGCAACCGCGACGCCCGCATCACCTATCTCCTCGACGAATTTCACAGCTTCATCCAGGGTGATCTCTCCGTCGTCGACTACACATCCCGGCTCGTCACTGCCTCACCACCGCCGTCACGCCGACTTGTGGCTCCAGCGTCTCGGTCACCCCGGAGCTGCCGTCCTTGCCAAAGCTTCTAGTTATTTCGATTTCAGCTACAATAAAACCGCGACGACCCATTGCCATGCTTGTCGTCTCGGCAAACACACTAGACTTCCTTTTAGTTCTTCTTCCTCTCATACATCTTTTCCCTTTGAACTTTGTCATTGTGATTTATGGACAAGTCCACTCTTAAGTGTATCTGGATATCAATATTATTTAGTCATTCTTAATGATTTTACCCATTACGTTTGGACTTTTCCCATACGTCATAAATCTGAAGTTCATGGCCTACTCGTTCGTTTCTACACGTATGTCAAAACCCAATTCTCTTGCTCTATTCTCGCCCTTCAGACCGACAACGGACGAGAATTCGACAACCTCGCAAATCGATCACTCCTTGCCTCCCATGGCACTCTCTTTCGCCTCACATGTCCTTACACTTCCCAACAAAACGGGAAGGCCGAACGGATCCTCCGCACCCTCAACGACGGCGTTCGCACTCTACTTCTCCACGCCTCCATGCCTCCTCGTTGGTGGGCCGAAGCTCTCAACACGTCTACCTATCTCATTAACCGGCGACCGTGCAAACCCAACCTTCTCACCACTCCGTATGAGCTTCTTTTCGTGACAACTCCAAATTTCCGTCACCTCCGCGTTTTTGGGTGTCTATGTTATCCTAACCTACTAGCCACTACACCCAACAAACTCTCCCCACGCTCAGCTGCCTGCGTTTTTCTTGGCTACCCAGACGAGCGAAAAGGATACCGTTGTTACGATCTGATCACCCGTCGCATCCTATTCTCCAGGCACGTCACGTTCGTAGAGTCCGTTTTTCCCTTCAAGACGTTATCTCCATCTCCCCCAGATTCGCTCAGGCCACCCAACTCCTCTCCCATAGATTACGTGGAGTCTGATTCACCTCCCATCGATCACATAACGACTGCACACTACCGGAATCGCCCCCTATGCCGACGGCCAGGGCCGTCGGCATAGCCCTTAGACCCGTCGGCATAGGGTCGTCGGCAACATATGCGTCGACACAGCCAGGGAGGCCGTCGGTATAGAAAAGCCGTCGGCATATATGGTACGCCGACGGGGGCCGTACATCTATGCCGACGGCCCAGGCCGTCGGCAACTATCACGCCTAACGGCGGCGGCCGTCAAGTCTGCCCAACGAAAGGTCGCCACGTGGCACCACTATGCCGACGGCCAGGCCGTCGGCATAGTGGTGCCACGTGGCGACCAGACGTTGCTCTAGGACCAGGGCTATGCCGACGGCCAGGCCGTCGGCATAAGTTGAAACTAAGCCGACGGCCAAGCCGTCGGCATAGTCCTTCATACAGAGCTCCCAGTAGACGACACGTGGCCCCTATGCCGACGGCCAAGCCGTCGGCACCGTTTTTAAACTAAGCCAACGGCTAGGCCGTCGGCATAGGCGCCACATGTCGCCTACTGGGAGCTCACGCTAGCCCTATGCCGACGGCCTAGCCGTCGGCATAGTTTGCATTTGCTTTTTTTTTATGTTTTTTTTTTCAAATCAATTCAATTCAAATAACAGCACATATCAGCAGATATATATGATGGGATAGACATATAAAACACAACGGGATATCATCCGGCACCATCACAACAATATATGCATAAGCATCATCACACACAAGTCTCTAAATGAACATCATCACAACCAACATAAGCATAAGCATATAGAAAAGCACACAAGTCATCTAAATGATCATCACCACACACAAGTCACCTCCAGCATCATCACCACACACAAGGATCATCGAGCACCACGGAGGTCGTCACCACCAAGACGGCCGAAGCCTAGGTCGTCACAGCTAGCGGCAGCGCTACCGCCAAGACCACCTCCATCTCTGCCTCCGCCTCCGTGGATCGGAGTGGTCGGGCTCCGTGACTCGGGAGTGCTGCGAAGACCACCGCCAACGGTAGATCCACCTGTTCCCTGGATGTTGAAAAGACATATTAACGGGATATATGACTGTGTTGAAAGGAATGACATGCTT
Source organism: Triticum timopheevii (assembly GCA_963921465.1). Taxonomy (NCBI): domain Eukaryota; kingdom Viridiplantae; phylum Streptophyta; class Magnoliopsida; order Poales; family Poaceae; genus Triticum; species Triticum timopheevii. The sequence goes on along the minus strand of CAWUFU020000066.1, from coordinate 8,161 downwards.
TGGTGAATAGATTGGGGATGAACTAACCGGCGAGGGGCCAGCGTTCTGCGCCACAAACTCCTCAAAGCTTATCAGCACTGGTTGTGCTGGAGGGCATTGTGCTGGAGGTAACCCCACGAACCTGCCGGCCGCCATATCCTGAAAAGCCTGCTGCATCTGGCTATCCCTCTGCACTTGGTGTTCATAAAGCCTCTGATGCCACGCAGCGGTCTCCTGGCGTGTGTACTCCAGGTAGGCCTACAGTATGACATGATGGAACTCATAAAACTACTAAATGCGGAAAATAAAGTGAGCAATGAAGATAAGAGGGAAAATACTTACAGATTGTTGCTCCTGAAAGAGGGACTGTGAACTGGTCACTGGCTGGCTCGTGCGCTGGGACAGGCTCGGGTCGATCCGACGAAGCTGTTTGTAGGAGATACTAGGAGTGATCATAGCATCGAGAACCGCCTCCCGACCGTGCTCCTTGGGCCCCATGCTCACCACCGCCATGTCGTCTAGAGGCGCCGCAATGGGGTCAGGTGTGTCAGGATGCAACTTCAGATACGCTTCGGAGTAGGCCTGCTTCCTCCCCGCGGTATGCTTGCCGTAGTACTGGGGCTCGCCAGGCTTGGAGTCCTTCCGCGTATGGGCGATCTCCCACGCCTGCATGTCTGAGAGCGGCCGCTTCAGTTTCTCCTCCTGCACCACCAAACAGAGGTTAGTCATACATAAGTGATGGTAAATAGAAGAAGAAGAATGTTTAATGGGGTTAGTCATACATTAACTGCCTTGTGGAGATAGTGGTTTCGGTTTCCCTGAGCATGTACTCCCTCCTTCCCTCGGTAGCCTTATTTTTGATTCTCATAGCCGCCCAGGCTCTAGTCGGGTCACACCAATGATCCACCAATGCCGCCCAGGACTCGTCTTTTCCATAACACCAATTTGGACACACCTACATAATAAAAGCATAATGGCATGTAGGTGTGTCCAAATTGGTGTTATGGAAGCATAAAGCATAAAGCATAAAGCACCACAAGGTAATGAAAGCATAATGAAAGCATAATATATGAAAGCATAATGAAAAATCTTTTATACTTACCGCCAAGAACTCGGGCCTCTCCAAGGTAATACCCATCCTCCGCGCTTCTTCCTTGGTCATCTTCACACCAAGAACGTCGTGGTAGTATGTGGAGATGGCCACATAGCGCACCTCGTACTGCATCTGGCGGGCCTTCTTCTTGCATTGGCGCAGCACGATCTGGTCCGCTCTAGCCCTGTGCTCCGGAAGAACTCGATAGAATTTCTACAATCATGCATGAAAACAAGAATGGAAGAAGCCATGAGTTAAATCATTTTCATGAAACTAGAATGGACTTGTTCTTCTGAAGAGAACTCACCTAGAAAGTAGTGATCATGGCCTTGGCATGGGTCTCATAGTCCGCGTGGCGGGCCGCTTCCCAGTGGTCCCAGCTCGTGGCCAAAACCCGACGGTCCGGCTGCCTGACTGGATCCAGACAGTACAACCCCGGCCAGTATAACTTCAGCAAGACGGTGATGAGGCCGTTGGGAATACGGATCCCTTTAGAATATATCCAGTTGCTGCAAAAGAATGAACTATTAGCATGTGACAAGCAATATAAATAACAACCGGAATAAGCATGTGACAAGCAAAATAATGAACCACTTACTCTTTTTCCGTGGGCTCAATGAGCCACTTCTGCTCCTCAGTAGCCGGAACCTGCTTTGGTAGCTTTGCGTTACCACGCAGCCACCCCTTATTGTCAACCCCCTTCCCGTCACCACCATCATCCCCGCCACCACCCTCCTCCTCGCCTGCCTTCCCCTCCCCAACCTCCTCCCCAACCTCCTCCTCCTCCTCCTCCTCCTCCTCCTCCTCCACCTCCACCACCACCTCCTCCTCCTCCTCCTCCCTAGAGTGTACCTCACTAGAGGAGGGTACCTCACTAGAGGAGGGCCTCGAATACAACACCCCTAAGTCGGTGAGGGTGCGCTCTTTCTGGCAGCGACCCCCTGTAGTGGCTCTCCCGCCAGCACCTCGTCCTCTAGAGGCTCTCCCCCCGCCCCCTCCTCCTCTAAGGGCACCTCTCCCTCGACCTCCCTGTGAGGAGTCATCGTCAAGTAGCCGAGGGGGAGGATTACGTGCTCGACCACTCCGACTAGGCATGCCGACGACCTTGCGTAGGAAACCCACGCCGTCGGCCTTCCCCTTGCCCATGTTCCACGAACCTGCATTGAAAAGAGAAGAAGCAATTAGTAAATTAATGAAATGAAGGAAAAGGCATGATAATAAACACATTAATAAAAAGGCATAAAAAGGCATATTCCTAAACTATAGAAAAAAAATACTTGAAACGTACATCTGCTAGAAGCCATATGAATCATCACTGTTGTAACCTCTTTCTCGGTCCGTCTCATCATCACTATCAATCATATCATCTTCGTTGTCCGACGGAGGTGGAGGCTCTTCCTCGTCGTCAGCGTCTTTGTTTAACTTTTCTAGCATAAGTATGTCATTTTCATTGACAATGGTCTCACCATCATTCCGTGCATCGTCGACGTTTGGGTCCACATCATCATCACCCAATGGTCTAGAGTCATCGTTTCTAACCACATCATCATCATCATCATCAGGTTGCTCTTGATAGAACACTCCCTCGTATGTCATGGGGTTAATGTTGTAGTAATCGTCTTCATTCGGGTCTGGTAGCTTACCATGTGGCGCACCTTGAACACAACTTCCCAACCCTTTAGATATGCTTTTTGGCATGGGTAAGGCAGATAATATACTTGTGTAGCTTGGGTAGCCGCAATGAAGAGATCGGCTCCGGCATAGATGGTTGATGGTTTAACTTCGACCAAACCAATGGAAGGCGTATGTTTTACCCCCTCCCGCGGATCGAACCATCGACATTTGAACACAGGCAGACTTAGGGTCTCCCGCCCCTGGCGGAATTGAACCTCGTATATATTTTGTACCCTTCCGTAGTAGTCTACTGAATTTTGACCGGGGGTGTGCACTCCAGTATTTATAGTTTTGGGATCGGGGCGGCTGTTTTGGTGCTCCTCTGTATGGAAGCGATACCCATTCACATCATACTTTTTACATGTCATGACGGCAGGGTCAAAACCCATGGAAACCCATCTCAATTCATCATCCTTAGATATGTTCGGATCTTTTCCCTACAAGTATAATGGAAATTGTTGCGTGCATTAGTTCGGTTAACTAATGAATGTTGAAGTAGGTATTTAATAGGGGAGTGTGGAAAATTACTTTCTCCATGAACCAAGCAACAAAATTTTTACGTCCAGGGTTTCCATGACGGAGAAGAGTAAGTGCCTCCGCCTCAGTAGGAGGATTCACTCCCGTCCATTCCTCTTGAACGAAATCACTAAAAAAAGATAAGCGGTGTTAGACCGGGACTAAGTGAACATGAAACATGATGATGTGGAAGACATAAAGGAATGGTGTAGTGGTATTACCTCATCCACACTTCCTCAACTTTCTCAACTTCCTCCCACTCTTGTCGTGGCATGTTATAAGATTTCGGGGCCCCATCCCTCCCACCTTGCGCGTTGAATAGATCGAGCCTGGGTTGATACCTGGGCTCTTCTATATTGTATCGAGGCACCTTGTTATGCAGATGGGGAACGTGGTCTGGATAGTATGATGTCCTGAGGTCTGACACCTCCTCCAGGATAACTGCCTCAGCTATGGAAGCTTCAATCTTAGCTTTGTTTCCACATTTTCGTCGGAGATGCTTGTTCTGCCTCTCAGGGCTGTACTGCCAGCGATTCTGCACAGGCCCCCCCAACAATACCTCGTTTGCGAGGTGCAGAATGAGATGTGTCATCGGAGCAAAGAAGCCTGGCGGAAAGATCTTTTCTAGCTTGACTATCAACTCCGGTGCCTTCTTATGCAATTTTTCAATCACCTCTTTACTTACTTCTTTAGCACAGAGCGTGCGGAAGAAATGGCTAAGCTCGGCAAGCACTCGCCAGACATGCTCGGGGACATAGCCTCGAACCATCACCGGCATTTCTCAATTTTTTTAATTTTTTAATTTTTTTATTTTTTTTAAAATTCTGTATATTATTTATTATATTTTGTTTTTTCGCAACATAGATGTGCCTTATCTAAACAAAAAAACGTACCCCGATGGTATATCGATTGCCCCCATCACGACCGTTGCTGCCGCCGTGCCCTTGGGGGGGGGGGGGTAGCAATGCCACCCGAGCGTTGCACCGGGCCCTCATACATGCGGGGTGGTGTGGTGGCATGTCCGAAGAGGTGGCACGTGTCTCCGGGGTGTGCAACCCCTCACGGACAGCACCGCCGCTGGCACCTGGAGGGGGGAAACGGATGCGTCGGGTCTACACGGAGGGGATCTTGCCGTGGGTCTGGCCCGGATGTTGCTCCAAAGTGTTCCTACGGGCTGACCTAACACAACCGGGTGGATAGGTCCATTGCTCAAAGCCCGTCCGTGCAAAGTCAAAGGGCTAGATCCCGTGGTCAAACGCTACAGGGTTAGGCGGGACGGGGGCCCCCAGGGAGGGGGGGGGGTAGCAATGCCACCCGAGCGTCGCACCGGGCCCTCATACATGCGAGGTGGTGTGGTGGCATGTCCGAAGAGGCGGCACGCGTCTCCGGGTGTGCCCCCCATCAAGGACGGCACCGCTGCCGGCACCTGGACGGGGAAACGGATGCCTTGGGTCTACACGGAGGGGATCTTGCCGTGGGTCTGGCCCGGATGTTGCTCCAAAGTGTTCCTATGGGCTTACCTAACACAACCGGGTGGATAGAGCCACTGGTCAAAGCCCGTCTGTGCAAAGTCAAAGGGCTAGATCCCGTGGTCAAATGCTACTGAGTTAGGCGGGACGGGGGCCCTGGGGGTAGCAATGCCACCCGAGCGTCGCACCGGCCCCTCATACATGCGGGGTGGTGTGGTGGCATGTCCTAAGAGGCGGCACGCATCTCCGGGGTGTCCCCCCCCCTCACGGACGGCGCCGCCGCTGGCACCTGGAGGGGGAAAACGGACGCGTCGGGTCTACACGGAGGGGCACCTGGAGGGGTTTGACCACGCGATCTAGCCCTTTGACTTTGCACGGACGGGCTTTGACCAGTGGACCTCCCCACCCGGTTGTGTTAGGTCAGCCCATAGGAACACTCTGGAGCAACATCCGGGCCAGACCCACAGCAAGATCCCCTCCGTGTAGACCCGACACGTCCGTTTCCCCCTCCAGGTGCCGGCGGCGGCGCCGTCCGTGAGGGGGGGCACACCCCGGACACGCGTGCCGCCTCTTCGGACATGCCACCACACCACCCTACATGTATGAGGGCCCGGTGCGACGCTCCGGTGGCATTGCTACCCCCCAGTACCCCCGTTCCGCCTAACCCTGTAGCGTTTGACCACGCGATCTAGCCCTTTGACTTTGCACGGACGGGCTTTGACCAGTGGACCTCCCCACCCGGTTGTGTTAGGTCAGCCCATAGGAACACTCTGGAGCAACATCCGGGCGAGACCCACAGCAAGATCCCCTCCGTGTAGACCCGACGCGTCCGTTTCCCCCCTCCAGGTGCCGGCGGCGCCACCGTCCGTGAGGGGGGCCACGCACCGGAGACGCGTCCCGCCTCTTCGTTCATGCCACCACACCACCCCACATGTATGAGGGCCGGGTGCGATGCTCTGGTGGCATTGCTACCCCCCCCCCCCCCAGTGCCCCCGTCCCGCCTAACCCTGGAGCGGTTGACCACGGGATCTAGCCCTTTGACTTCCCATGGACGGGCTTTGACCAGTGGACCTCTCCACTCGGTTGTGCCAGTTCGGCCCATAGGGACACCCGGGAGCAACATCCGGGCCAAACCCACTGCTACATCCACTCCGTGTAGACCCGACGCGTCCGTTTATTCCCCCCCTCCAGGTGCCGACGACGGCGCCGTCCGTGAGGGGGGCCACGCATCGGAGACGCGTCCCGCCTCTTTGGACATGCCACCACACCACCCCGCATGTATGAGGGCCGGGTGCGACGCTCCGGTGGCATTGCTACCCCCTAGGGCCCCCGTCCCGCCTAACCCTGGAGCGGTTGACCACGGGATCTAGCCCTTTGACTTCCCACGGACGGGCTTTGACCAGTGGACCTCTCCACTCGGCTGTGTCAGTTCGGCCCATAGGGACACCCGGGAGCAACATCCGGGCCAAACCCACTGCTACATCCACTCCGTGTAGACCCGACGCGTCCGTTTCCCCCCTCCAGGTGCCAGCGGCGGCGCCGTCCGTGAGGGGGCCACGCATCGGAGACGCGTCCCGCCTCTTCGGACATGCCACCACACCACCCCGCATGTATGAGGGCCGGGTGCGACGCTCCGGTGGCATTGCTACCCCCCCAGGGCCCCGTCCCGCCTAACCCTGGAGCGGTTGACCATGGGATCTAGCCCTTTGACTTCCCACGGACGGGCTTTGACCAGTGGACCTCTCCACTCGGTTGTGTCAGTTCGGCCCATAGGGACACCCGGGAGCAACATCTGGGCCAAACCCACTGCTACATCCACTCCGAGTAGATCCGACGCGTCCGTTTCCCCCCTCCAGGTGCCGGCGGCGGCGCCGTCCGTGAGGGGGGCCACGCACCGGAGACGCGTCCCGCCTCTTCGGACATGCCACCACACCACCCCCGCATGTATGAGGGCCGGGTGCGACGCTCTGGTGGCATTGCTACCCCCAGGGCCCCCCGTCCCGCCTAACCCTGGAGCGGTTGACCACGGGATCTAGCCCTTTGACTTCCCACGGACGGGCTTTGACCAGTGGACCTTCCCACCCGGTTGTGTCAGTTCGGCCCATAGGGACACCCGGGAGCAACATCCGGTCCAAACCCACTGCTACATCCACTCCGTGTAGACCCGACGCGTCCGTTTATTTCCCCCCTCCAGGTGCCGGCGGCGGCGCCATCCGTGAGGGGGGCCACGCCCCGGAGCCCCAATACGGGCGTCTACGCATGCATGAACACTTTCACATATGCATCGGGACCCTTGCGATGTTTCGGTGACATAGCTACACCCCGAATCCCCCCACTACCCAGAATTCCTTCCGTGTCGACAGTTTCCCCCCTCCGTGACACGGCGATAGCGACGTTCGTAACGGGGGGCAATCGATATACCATCGGGTATGTTTTTTTATGCAAAAGCAAAAACTAAAATAAAGTAAAAATAACAAAACAAAGTAAAAATAGAAAAATAAAGTAAAATACATGTATGCCGACGGCCAGGCCGTCGGCATATCTGTGCACACACGCAGGTTTTTCCACAGATCGATGATGTGGCGTGGCACACGGATCGATGACATGGCGAAGGGGCCTATGCCGACGGCTATGCCGTAGGCATACCTCTGCAACAGAAAAAATAAAAATTAAGTAAAGTAAACATATGCCGACGACAAGGCCGTCGGCATATCTGTGCACACAGATCGATGACGTCGTGTGGCACATGGATCGGTGACGTGGCAGAGGGTCCTATGCCGACGGCTATGCCGTAGGCATACCTCTGCCACAGATATGCCGACGGCTGCCGTTACCGCCCGTCGGCGTAGGGTAAACGCCGTCAAATGAGCAGCACTAACTGGGGTTGTGGGCCCTGGCAAAGCCGACGGCCTGCCATATACCGACGGGCCCCGTAGGCGTATCTCTGGCGGTCTCGACGGCCTCGTCTATGCCGACGGCCCCGTCGGCATAGATGTATGTATGCCGATGGCTTTTCTGTGCCTACGGCCTATCCTTGGCCGTCGGCATAGGTCCGGCAATGCCGACGGGGGCCGTCGGCATAGATTTGGTCGTCGCAACCCCAGTTTTTCTGGTAGTGGCATGGGAACCGCCCCACTCGCCCCCTCCTGGATCGCCACCTGGAACCACCATGCAACCCAACCAACCACAATTTACTCCCCCTCCCACGTCCCCACTCGGGCCACAAAATTCGTCCACCAGCCCACCTCCTTCTCCTGATCCCATGCCGCCTCCAACTCGCGTTTCACACCCGATGGTCACGCGTGCCAAGCACGGGATTTTTCAACCAAACCCCCGATATGCAAACTTAACTGCCACTGTCATCTCTCCACTCCCTACGTCCGTTCGCGCCGCTCTCAACGATCCAAACTGGCAGTATGTGAGAGAGCGC